>CM060482.1:8473269-8765769 GCA_030544235.1 Lepturacanthus savala | reverse complement strand
ATAACCCTTTTTTTTCTCATCTTGTGTCTTGCAGAATGTCAGTGTTGTGGTTAGCGATGGGAGAGGGTTTGGGGCCTCTCTCCCCTGTAGGATGGTAGCCGACAGCACTGTGGAAGGCCACGACAAAACCTGCTCGTCAAGCTCATCATCATCATCGTCATCGTCGCCGCCGAGGCTCCCCCTGACCCCGCACCGCACAGAATCCCAGCAGCTTCAGTCCCGTGCTGCCCCAGAGCCGAACGCGAGGTCTCTGAGCGTCCCCTCCGTGTACCTGACCCACTTCCCCACCTTCAGCTCCAAGGAGGACTGCAGGATCATCACGGACACGGCGTCCAAGCTCGAGCGCAGCAGCTTCTACTGGGGCCCCCTGGGAGTGGAGGACGCCCACCGCATGCTGCGGGACGCGCCACTCGGCAGCTTCCTCATTCGGGACAGCAGACAGAAGGACGTCTTCTTCACGCTGTCCTACCACGCCAAGAGTGGGCCGGTCAGTGTGCGCATCGACTACAAGCGGCAGAAGTTCTCGCTGGCGGGCAACGAGCGCAGCTTCCCGACGCTCTTCGCCCTCCTGGAGCATTACGTCAACTCTCCCAAGAAGAGCCTGAGCGCCCCGTACAGGAAATGGCAGCCGACGCTGCAGGAGCTGTGCCGGAAGCGCGTCATGGAGCTGTGCGGCGGAGCGGGAAAGGTCGCGGAGCTGCCGCTCACCCACGTAGTCCAGGACTTTCTGTTGGAATTCCCTTTCAAATTATGAACTCACTCTATGATATTTTAACAATATTACTATTTATTCCAAAGAGGCAGTATTTACAAAACCCCAGCCACCAAGGGCGCTTGCCAAGGACCATCCTTCACGATTTGAAGGTCGTGAGTGCGTCGCCGTGGTTACGCACAGAAGCAGCTTGTTCTTTCAAGCTGGAAGGTTCCAAAATGTTTCATAAAGGACATCATGAGCCGCATGTCTCCAGTTGGACAGGGTCAACGCGTGACATTTCACCTAGAGACTCAGGTTCCGCTTGCATGCGGGCAAGTCTTGACCTTGTGGCCTTGAGGAGGCACGAACGAACGGAAAACGCTGCATTAAGAAAAAAGTTTAGAGACAATGAAGCTATTGCAAAGACTCAAGAGCTGGCAGCATCCAAGGTGGCCGCTCTCCCGGATACCGCCGGTTCTATTGTTACCTGCCTGTGGGCTCCGAAGGGCCTAAATTATTCAGTGGTGGGCAGTGGAAAGACAAAGACAGCGCTTACACAGTGGAATTTCTTCAAAACACAACGAACTCTTAGAAACATGGAGGAATGGTGGAGGATACAGTTGAAACCATCAACTGGAGGACTTGATCTATTTCGTAGCGGATTGTAATACTCTAACGCCGGTAATGTTTTACCTCACTCATGAATGTATGCCAGCACTTGTGACTTAAAATGTGAAGTATTAGGGTCACAAAGTCTGCTGTGATGTTGTACTGTATGTAGAGGTATTTTTTTAATATATTTTATTAAACTACAGTTAATTTAAACTACTTAAACTTTGTATTACTCCTTTTTTGATTGTGTCTTTAGCGAATGGTTTCTGTGAATCTACAGGAGTAGTTGGAATTTGTAGGCGTGGAGACAGACAAAGGCGGAGACGGGGAGGGACAACACACACACATAAGACCCATAATCACACATTGTCTGCATTATGTTGCAGACAATAGGGCAGACAGGCAAAGAGGAAGTGTAACACCGTAGTGTACAGTAGTGTCACCACAGTGATTCATCTCTGAATGGTAAAATGACAGGCGGGTGAGGTTGCTTGGTAGTAAATGGACTATTACGCTTAGACACACACGCTTACCAGAAACAGGGCCAGAGGTGACACATACTGGTGTGTGTGTGTGTGTGTGTGTGTATCTATTCAAGTACTTTGAACTTAATGAGAACCCAGCACACATTAAAATTTTCCTCACAAGGAAGTGGGAAACTTTCGGGGTTAGTGGTTTGACAGAGACATGTTAAATCAAGGTCGGGGTAAAATTTACAGTTCGCGTTTAATTTTAGTTATGAATAATGGGCTTCTTGTGGGGAACAGTTATATGTAGAAAAGCAGACTGGAATAAAAAAAAAGTAAAAAGATTAAAAAAAAAAAAAATCATTTACATGAGTAAAAGTACAAACACTGTAGCCAAAAACACCCCTTAATAACAAGTTAAAGTCCTGATTTGAAATACTCAAGTAAAAGTATTATCAGATAAATTTACTTAAACTACACTGATTTGAATTTTAGTACTTTAAATTGCAAATATATCATGTTCGGGGTATCAACATTTCAAATAAAAAAAACAGAAAATGCAGGATGTGGGACCTCTAAAAAATAAAAGCGCTTACACTTAAACACTTACAACTATAATAGAATATTACGAGGTTTGCGGACACTAGGAAAATTATTATTTATCATTATTATCAATCATTATTAATAATATATATTCATTTTATGTAAAATCTTCATCTGAGAGTAACTGAAGCTGTCAGATTATTATAGTAGAGTAGAAGATACAATATTTCCCTCTAAAATGTAGTGGAGTACCTAAAAACTGTACTTGAGTACACATACAGTAAAGTTACTAACACTGACTGCAGTATTACCTGTAATAGGTGTGGCAAAACTGAACCAAGGTGAACACTATGCCACAGTTAGTGTATGAGTCATTGTAATGGAATATACACAATGAACACGTTTCCTTTGCCTTCACAAAGCAGCTGAAGTATGTAAAACCCTCAGAGTACATAAACTATACTTAACAGGTGCAGGACCGTTACGCCAAAAACACACACACATGGGATAGTGATTTAACAGGAAACTTACACATTCTTACACAGATCCGTTGCATTCCATCAAACTGAACTGTTGTATCAATCACACTTCCTTCTTGTCAATCAAGGGTTCAGCTCCTGCGTGATTCAATTTAACGCAAATTGCTTTATTTCTAATGTATAGCGGACCTAGCTTGTGAGAAGTAGCATCAGACTTCCAAACAATAATAGTGAGACTTTCCTGTGAAGCAAATCGCTGGTCTAGACTGTAGCAGGTTGGCCTCCTTTCTCAGGCTTCCCTTCTGGCCTCTTCATTGTGTCCAAAAGCGGCAAACATATCGTGTTTTCGTAAAGTTGCTGTGGGAAAACACCCAGACATTCACAAGAACATAATAAACTGAAAATATCGCCTTACATAAGTCTCAGTCTCACTAAAACATTACCTGTTTAGAGGTTCTGCATGAATTAAAGGAATGGTTTTGGGGGAAAAAACATTTACGTCGTATATCACTCCCCCCTTTTTCATTGACTTCTATGGGATTTGACTTTTAGCTAAGTAACCGTATGTCCTAGTATGGTGAATACAGTCCCTATGAGCAGCTGGTTAGCTTAGCTTAGCACAAAGACAAAGCTTAATACGTACAAAAAAAAAGTGAATGTAGAAATAGAAATGTGTGTATTTTTCAGGGCTGGAATATAGCTAGCTAGTTAATTAGGCCTCTAATTACCGTAATTAATCAAATAGAAGTCCAGCACATACGTTTTATCAATCTAGGCCAGGAAATCAAATAACATTCTTTGCTAGGTTACACTTCGGTTGAACACATTCAAAACTACCTGTGTTTTTTCATCATCATTTCATTTTTTAATTCATCACTTTCAGTCAGTCATGCTAGCTTTCATGCTAAGCTAACCAGGTGCTATAAAATATCAGAAGGCCTCTAACTCCGTTAATAGCATCTATTACACAACGTGTGGGAATCAAATCCAGACGAGGTGAGCGGTTACCAACGGCGTTATCTTTAGAAAGCAGAAGAAGCCGGTCTGAATTTGGCAGTTTCATGACATCTGTGAGAGCATGTGTCACTTTTTCACAACAGCTTTGCAACTTTTCCTTCATGGCTAACCAGAACTTCACCGGTAAAACCAAACCTTACCATAAAACTTTATGATCTGTTGGGGGAATTTTACTTTTAATTCTCTTGGGTCTTGGGTGGTGATATAATTAACCCAACCTGATGAAGAGGTTGAGTGAGCGGGGGTGGTACATGAGTCAATGATAGTCAGTATGAATATATATATATATATATATATATATATATATATATATATATACATACAGAATCTTAAAAATATTTTTTATAGGTGTTTGTTCAAGTTTTAAAGCTTGACCTAGAAAGAAAGATCAGAAATTAAAACACAGGTGTGTGTGTGTGTGTGTGTGAGGTGTTGTGGGTCTGGGGGGTGGTGAGACATGAATCATATGTGACAGTTTAAATCATAGCTGCTCAGGTTTTAGGACATTCCTGACGATTTTGAGAAGTGAAAAGTGAAGTGAGGTTTTGTGTGACTGTGTGCCTATCAGCTGACTACTGTAGAATTATGCACTTGGAATTTTTTTTTGTCATTTAAAACACACAGACAGACACACATCCACTTCTACGGAACTTCTGCACACTTAACAGAACCTCAAAAAATAAGATGCGCACACAGAGGCCAAGGACAACGTGTTAAGAATGAAGTTTTTAAAAATAATAATAATAATAAAAGAAAAATGGCCGATCACATTGGTATGGGGACACTGTGTTCTTGCCATTGTGCTCTTATCTTTAAGCAAGACTTCCTGTGAGCCAACGCTGCTCCCATAGTTTCTGGTATACACATTCTTGGGAAGTTATTTCTGTGAAGAGTCAGTCACCAAAAGGTTTATTTATCTACTCGACTAATTTACAGGAATTGGAGTTTCCTGTTATCAGGATATCTCAGAATTCACAGCATGAGCATTTTCCAGGAAATTTCCATCAAATCGATTCAGTTTTATCATCTGGTACAATCTCAGTGAAACCTAATCCCATCAGTTCATGCAATAAAGATAGTTTAAATAAGTAATAATTTGTAATAATTACTAAGTATGAAGGGATATCTGTAAGAAAGGATAAGAAAAAGTTCAAAAAGGGTGAGCTTCTAACTAAAAGAGACAACTTCTGACAGATTTCATGTGTTGATGTGTCTATAATAGTTAAATAAACATGCTTATATGCTTTCTTGGTGAAAATTGGATGAGAAGATTGACATCACTCATATTTGTACAGTAAATATGAAGCTAAACCACAGTTTCACTGATGGCACGGTGGTTTTTGTGAGGGATTAAGTGATGTCTGTAGTGACAACAGCCAATTACATTTAATTAATTTGAGTTACAACTTCAGGGTGCATCTTAGGTACAAAATAAAAAGATTTTTTTTTCCTGCATATGTTATTTGCTGCTTCCAGCAAACTGATAAACTGCGGCTTGTCATTTCCTACTCGGGTTTTAGAGCATATTAAAAGAAAAAGTGAACTTTAGAGAGGCAGGTACTGTTACTTGTAGCCAGCACCAGGCTAGCAGTTCACCCATTTCCAGTCTTTATGCTAAGCTAAGCTAAGCATCTGATGGATTTTGCTCGTGCAGGCATACGAGTGTCGTTTTATGGATGGATTTTGTATGATGGGATCTTTTAATGGCCCATAAAACCTATTTCGATGTTCATCTGTGCACTTGACTGTTTGAAGCTGCGGAACGACCCTTTAAAATCTTCCACGGTGATCTTAACACACACTCTTGCACACCCAGTCGTCAAATCTGTGTTAAGATCTCTACAGACCTTCAAAGTAACGCTGATCTGTGGTCTGGCAAAGAGAAACAACACACACACCAAAGCTTTTCGGTATCGTTGCAATACCAGGAACCAGTTTCACGTTTGCGTGCACACGCACACAGACTTCCCTGAAGAGAGGAACCGTGATAAAAGCAACACATACAGACCGCAAGATGACTGAGGGCTCCTGCAGCAGCCGCAGGGACATGCTGAACACGTAGAACGTGTAAAGTCAACGTCATGCTCTCAGTCTCAGTGACATTTTTTTAGAAAAAAAAAGAAAAGAGAAAAAAAAACACTTTTAAACAATTCAAACAAGCTGAAACCAAGACTTTGCTTCTTTACAGTAATGTCAGACGGATCCCTGCAGTTTGAAGATCACTGTGTGGGTGTTTCACACGTTCTCGGTGTAGCTCGGGATGACAATGACAAAAGCTCATGCTCTCGCGGTTGTTAAGTAGAATAATTTATTGCAGGTCTTTATTTATTCCTCTGTTTCAGTTCATTAACAATAATTACATGTTTTAAAAGCCAAAAGCATTTACAGAGCATACAAACATATTACACACACACACACACGCACCCACGCACGCACACACACACACTACAATCAAGAGACTTAATAACGGAAGCTGTCATGGCATGGTTGGGTAGCTGAAGGCTTCCCTTCAAACGATCCTTGTGCCAAGCCTCTTCATCCCTATCATTCTGCTGCTATTTACATGTAGCGAGATGGAAATACTAAGAGTCAGACTGCACCGAAGAAAAAGAAAAAGAAAAAAAAAAAAAAAGTATTGCTCCGAATTTCTCGTTTACAAACTTTGACTGTACAAGAGTGTTAAAAAATGAGAGTGATCGAGCATTAAGACTTCAGCTTGTACGTATGATGGCACAGGAAATGAGCGGGTGAGCGAGGTGAATAAAAGGAGGAAGAAGAGACTAAAAGAAGGCAAAAAGAGATGTTCTAAAGAATCCGTGAGTGTGCTTTGTTCCTAGAAATTACAAATCAAGTCACGAGTCGAGGATATAACTGACCTCCCATTCGTATTGATGAAATAACGCGGCTGTTAGGAGAGAGAACTCCACTACATTCATCTCACCCCTCGTTAATTAGCTCTTGAGATTATTGCAGTAGTAAAGCTTTATTCAGCTGATTAAAGGAGGAGGTTTGCCCCTAGACGTTGACCTCAGGACATTCTGTCATGTTTGTTGGGGCAATTTTTTTCCCCCCCCAGGTTGTATACACAGCTGTGAGCCCAAAAATGGGATGAAAATATAGTTATTCTATTTTATTATGTGTATTAACGGCTTATACCACAGATTTGCTGTCCTGGTTAATGGATAGCAAAACTTCTGAAAGCGCCGGGACCATCGATGTATGTAAAAACATTACATCTAAATTTAGGAGTAACTTTGGGAAACGGTGCTGCTGTCATTTCAGGAGAAATACGAGTCCAACTATAAAAAAACTGAGTCACTATGCAGTCGTCAACGATAACCAGTAAATGTTTCAAGGAATTTACTCCCCTTCCCCCCCAGCTCAGATTCAGAGATTTCTATTTACAGAGGATTAAAAAAAAAAAAAAAAAACTGAGCTGAGGTCAAGTGTCTGAGGGGCAACCAGCAGATACATTCAATACAATGTTGTAGCAATGTGTAGACCTTGAAGACACTAATGTTATTTCCAATAGTTTCTTGTGACTCTATGTAGTTGACACGTCTAACATCACTGATCTCTATTAAACTGTATCACTCTGTATCATTTAAAATCAAGAAAAATCTATATTCTAAACATATAAAACAATACAAAATACTTTTTTTTAATATGTTTTCTTAACCAGTGGCACACCTGCATTACCAGAGGCTGAAACTCTCTTTGTAT
The DNA here is from genome assembly GCA_030544235.1 of Lepturacanthus savala. NCBI lineage: Eukaryota > Metazoa > Chordata > Actinopteri > Scombriformes > Trichiuridae > Lepturacanthus > Lepturacanthus savala. The sequence goes on along the minus strand of CM060482.1, from coordinate 8,758,234 downwards.
AGAATGAATGGAATCAATTACTACTGTGAATCATGTATTACTACTGCACCGCCATTCATTTCTTTCACATTATCGATTCTGCCAGTCAGTCTGAATGAGCATGCTTTATCTTACCCGTCAAGGTTTTGATTCATGGGTGCGGGAAAGGAAGTTATTGATCTGAAATGGAAGATGAACTAAAAGCCGATCCACTGAGGTCAAAGTTCGTTGCTTACTGTTGCATATCTTCAAAGTAAAATGCATTGCTAAGAGCGTCCTAAACTGTAAGCCGAAGATATTAAACACTGATGGAAACCGACTCTGCGCTGGCTGTGATCATGATCAGAAAAGCTGCTTTCACACACACCTCGTGTTGCTTCTCAGGATTCATTCATCCAAAAAAGTTTACCAGCAGGGGAACGAGATGGGGAAAAGTTAAATGGGAGTTACGCCACCTTATCATCAGATGAATGTTTTGCATTTACGCCCTCTTTGCTTTAGATCATTTAATACTTTTGAATATTAATCACTGGTTACTGCATTTAACGGGAAATGAATGTGTCACTACTTTAACATGTGGAACAATAAGAACTAAACCAGATGCGGGAAAATACACCCCGATACACAACCATACACACACGCAAAAAACCAATGGCAGTTCTAGGTGGCAGTAACTGCAAACAAGGTCATGCAGTGGTTATAAAGCAAACGCAGCTTAACTCCTTGTGCGTGTGTGTGTGTTTAGCGCAGTCGTGACCACCGCCACGAAAAACATCAGTGGTGAACCGTCTTGTGAACACGAGACACAAAAATAGAACAGGTCTTTTAAAACCCCTCACAGCAGCAGCATGTGGAACATGTGTGTTTGTCTCTGAGCGGACGAACCATCGATCAGGATGAGTAAAAAACGTTGCTGGTTTGCGCGCTGAAAAATTCACTCGCATACACGCGCTTTGAGCTTTCCCCCCGCGTGAGTTCCGCCATCTGTCCCTCTAGTCCTCTCGAATTTTTTTGTGAATAAAAAGAATCTTTCTTCATGTGCAAACGCGGATGTTGAGATGCCTTCCGAAAGCCTCTGATAGACTATTCACATCACACACAAAAAAAACAAAAAACGACAGGTTGCGACGTGAAAATATACCGCAGCTAAGCCGGATAGTTTCACTATCACGCTCCGCTGTCCTCTGTGTGTATATGTGCGTGTGAGAGAGAAGATGAGATTAAGTGCATGGGCATGAATGTTAGTCGAGCTCAGGTGAGTCTGGTGTTTCGGTTTGCGTCTCGGCACCTTCTGTCTTCTGTTCAGACTCCGGAGCTGCTGAGTCGTCCGTTTCCTGCAGCTGTGCGGCGGAGGGCGGGTCTTCTTGTGGCTCCAGAGACGCGTGTTCGTCTACAGGCTCCTCGTCTTCTGCTGCGTCTCCGCCCTCTTCTTCCTCAGGTGAGGATTGCTTTTCCCCCATCGTGACAGCGCCCCCCTCCTCATCTTCTAGGTCTTCCTCATCCCTTCGCTCTGCTTTCCGGACTTCCCCTTCCTCGTCGTCCTCCTCTTCCTCCTCGGCGATGGAGCAGTCGGGTCTCTGGAGGGTCGCGGGGGCGTGGCCGGTGCAGGGGTGTAGGTGCGGCGAGTCGGCGGGGGGCAGCAGCGTGAGCGACTCCACGCTGAGGGCGTCCGTGTTGCTGTCGGTGAGGAGGGAGATGGTGGGCTGGGAGGCCGGGGTGAGGCTCGGGGCCAGGGCCTGAGCCGGGACCGGTGTCGGTGTCGGGGGAGTGGAGGAGACCAGCGTTATCTCCCCGCCGCCGCCTTCCCCTTCTCCGCCTGAAGACGAGAGAGGGGTGTGCTCCAAAAACGTGCCGTCATCTGAGGGTGGAAAAAAAAGGAGAGTGAAGTAGGTGGGAGACACGTTTGGAAGGATTCTACCTGTGGCTACAAAAGCTACAAAAGTCTGCTCCTGCTTTTCTGTACAACACTACAGGTGAACACGGTAAAAACTAGGGTTACAAAGGGGCGGATTTCCAGAAACTTTCCATGGGAAGTTAACCGGGGAATTTTGGAAACATTCAACATTTAGCACCTACATTACCAGCTCGCCTCCTACTGTGTGAATACATTTTTTTTTTTGCATTTGCAAGTTATTAATACATTAATACCATTATAGATCAATTATATTTACCCCATAATATTATCAAAACGTACTCACTATGCAATGAGATAACGGTACATTATGAGAAACATGAACTGTTTTCAAGGTAAATGTAAAGCCATTTTGTTGGTCTGGAACCAAGATGCTGCTGGTTTAGTGGTGTGTTTGGGGTCGTCGTTTTGTTGAAACACACATTTCAAATGTACTTTCTTTTCAGCCTAAGGTAACATGACCTCTTCAAGTATTTTGATATAGGCAAACTGATCCATGATGCCTCGTCTTTGTGCTGTAGAGGATACAAAGTTGCCAAAGAACACATTCTTCACATTCACTTTGGCTTTATTATACTGAACACAACTGTAGTTTGAACAAGTGCTATAACTTTAACTCTGTATCGTGCGTCAGCTACTGCGTAAGGAGGAGTGATGCTGCAGTAACAAAAGAAATGATTTGATCTGTAAGATTTGAGAACCAATGAAAAATTAAATGATGATTTGTGCGATGAGTAGACGGACTGGGTTATGATGCCGTTCAGGTGTGGCTAAGCCTATATATCATTCACCATCTATACACTCAGTGCAGAAAACAAGTCTCAACGAATGTAAACCTCTACAGAGACTCTCTTCTGAGATATTGAGTTTCTCTGTAACCTGTTTAACAGGAATTCTGATGTGCAATGTACACAGATATAATCCTTAGATCAAATTACGTTGTACTCTTTATATACCAAGAATTCAACTGACATGAGTGAGAACTGTGTTTTTTTGTGGTGTGTGTGTTCTGCACACAGATAAACTCTGCACTCCATGTGTATAAAAGGCATGTTTGTAAAGACAAAACTGACTTAGCCACACCTGTAGCATACATCACAATTTGACTTTCTCAAACACAACTTGACAATTATGTGTGTGTGTGTGTGTGTTGCTACCTGTGGGGCTCTGAGCTGAGATAGTGCTTGCAGTAACAGAGTCACATCTTCCTGTGCTCCCGCTCCCGCTGGAGGGAGGCGAGGGGGAGGAGAGGGGAGAGGGACTGTGCTGCGACACGCAGTGAGCCACCGCAAAACCTGGGGACGCCGCACATGAACATAAACACACACAAACACACACACATACGCATGTGTTAACTGCTGGGAAACTCACCGTTTCAGGACCATTCCTGACCCTGATATGAGTGTGGTTGCCTTGTTCTTCACAAGGATTAATATAAAAATAATAAGTAAAAGAGTAAAATAATACCCAGAGACAATGGAACCTCAGACACATTTAAACCTTATAATGCTACTGTAACTTACCCAAAACCACACAACTACTGTTTGGATAGAAGCAAATACGTGTAGAATTTTAACTTGGCTTTCAATATTATGCAATACGTGTTGACTCAAAAGTCTGAGAACATCAGTTTCACAGTGAAGAAGCCCGGATTTCAGGAACTTCTTCGTTTTAAAGTCATTTCCACGTAAAGCAGGTTTTCCCTGCTGAGACAAACAAAGAGACCGATTCAGGAACTGCAGCCGGTGGCTCAAACCCGTGAAAATGATTTAGCTGGAAAACTGTATTAAAAGGTATTTAACGTGAAATGAAAGGAAATGCGCAAAGTTTCTGCTGTATTCTTGGGAATCATGCATCTACACAAACCCTTTAATCTACAGGCAAGTCTCCTGATAGCGCAAGACTGAATTACTGTTACACTAAAAGATTAAATCGCAAACCCATTTCCACTGCTTAGATAGCATCACAAGTTGGTTTGAAGGACTTGAACTTTCTGAAGAAGATTTCTCTAAAGGGAGAAAGTGGGCGGAGCTTAGTGTTTACTAGATACATATTAACTCAGTCTTTAAAACAACAACAAAGTTGGCTGAATGATCTGTTGTTGAGTTCAGAGTCCTCAATTTTCAGCCCGTTTCAAAAATGAAACAGGAAGTTTATTAATTTATATTCATTTATTTTTACATGTGATTGCCATATAACAAGTAATAAATGAAAGGAACACAAGATTATTATTATGATTATTATGCTTATTCGGATTCTAAATGAAAGCCTCACAGCTGTTAACCTATTTCTTCTTCCTGGATTCATCGCTTAATCACTACAGCGTTTACACACTTAAACACACACACAAGTCATACACCAGTGTCCCCTGTGGGTTTTGTTTGCCCCCAATTCTATTTACAGTACAGTGTCAGCCTCCCTGAAAGTGTGTGTAACGTGAAGCCGTGTTTCTAAAGGCTTTTCTGTGCATCACCTGGTACTTTGTCGACAGAGGCGAAGACTGATCGGTTTGCCGTGGGGTCGTTGGGGGCCCGTCTTGACTGCTCGTAGAACCGGAAAGGCAGACCGCTGGGTGAGGCGTTGGGTGTCTGACCAAAACCCAGCACGTCCGTCGCACTGGGCTGCACAGGCAGGTCCAACAGAGCTACACACAGGAGCGACACGTGGAATTTTTCAGTAGCTTTTTCTTTTTTTTTTAAACCCATCCTTTTTGACAGGTGTCTGTGTCTGATAGGTGTTCATATGAAATTTTGAGGAATTGCATCTTCAGGAGGAGAAGTACAAGTAATTCATGGCTAAATCATCAGTATATTGTTAATAAATGCAGAAAAGGAATTCTTACTTACAGGTAATTTCCTATAGGTTTCTTCAAGTTAAATTCAAGTCTTTTTAAGACCATTTATACAAAGCTTAATACTTATTTCCCAGCCTCTTCACTTCATTTATTTCTCAAACAATCCTAAATAAACCACAATAAATAATGAAAATCCACAACAATACATAAAATTGAGATTCCGCAGTTTTTAGCGAACATTTTCAGGTATTAAATGCATACTACGTCCATATAAAATATTTCTTCACTAAAACCTCACCTGTTGTATTTAGGGCATTGTGAATATTATTTACTACAGCAAACAGAGTAGGGAAATGTCACTTTGTTTATTTTTGGTGAACATTTTTCATCAATCAGTTCATATTGAAACTGTAACTTGCAGACGGTCCCTAACACGAACCACAGAGAATGACAAAGTGTCATATATTCAGTGTTGTTCCATGAAAAGATATAGTAAAATATTTACAAAAATGTGAGGTCTGTACTCGCTTGTTGTGAAATAGTGTAACTATTTAGTGTGAAAGTACACAGCCACATCGGCCTGTGGGTGGTGAAATACACACGGTGAGAGGTTTAGGCCTTACGGGAGATTTTGTTGAACTTTCAGATGACACGGTAATTGTGGTTGAAAAATATAAATAATTGGTATGAAAGTATGACTGATTCAGGTCACTGGCACAAAAAAAGAAAATTAGTTTATTGATCTCATTTTGTTTTTATTCAGTAAAAGGGATCATGTGATTTTTGACCATAGGATTGAAGGCAGTGGTCTTGAAGTTCTTCCTGCTCACTCACCTGCGATCCTCTGCATCTTCATTCGCCGGGCTTGGATGCGACCTTTGGCCAGCCTCTGTTTGGCGATGATGCAGCGGATGTGGTCTGCGAAGATGAAGTTGGCTTGCAGGATGGGCAGGGGCTTGGCGTGGGGGTTGGAGCTGGGTTTATGGATGACTATGTTTAACGCTCTGCTGTCGTCTTCAACGCCAGACACCTGCATGTCCTGTTGACGGAAGGAGGGCGGTAGGGGGGAAAAAAAGAGAATGATAAAGAGATTAAATAGTGAAAGACAGATTAAAAAAAAGTTAAAAGAAAGAAGAAATAGTGGAAATGTAAGGGTGAAGGAAAATGTGAAGGGAAGAGGAGGCATTGGTAGAAAGTCAGACCAGTACAGATGAACAAAAAAAAAAAGATACCTACCTAAGAAGAAGGTATACAAAACAGATGAAAAGTGAGTTGATGGATAGATGATATGACGTAACTGATAACCTTAGTTACCCTCAGAAATTCTCACCTAAAAATAGCAGTTAACGTCAGAAAAGGGAAGGAAGTCTCATAGATTAAAATTACAGCAAGTTTATCACATTTGACTACGTCAGATGGTACATATTCTAAGATCAGTGTTGCAATTCAGATGTCAGAAATTCCATAGAAGTATTAAAAGCCACATTGACTTTTCAAAGGTCGTATTGACATGGCAGAATACGTAGTATGACTCATTGTACTAATTTTTATCAGAGACTTTGAACCAGCACTTTTAAAGTGAAAATGGTGTGTAGGCCCAACCATTGACTGGCGAGTCAATCCGTCTCCTCCTTCCGGTGGAGACCTGTCCGTCTTTATATACTTAGACACACATAAAGAGAGAGACACACACACACACACACACACACACACACACAACATGTTTCCCTTACTTGCAAGAGGCCGGCAAACTTGACTACACCCCATCCGAGGCGTTTGGTTTCTGGTTCGACCAGACTCATCTGGTAGATGTCCACGGCGAGGAACCTCTGGGCCTGGCCACCATCTTTACTGACCACCATACAAGCTATTAGGTCACTGTTATCTGAAAAGATGATAAACATGATGGTTAAACATAGAATAGTTTAGTATTAATATGTCAGCTCGCTTTAGTTTAGTATGTTGGCTTGCTATTATTTGCTAAATGGCACTAAACAAAGCCCAGCTGAGGCTGATGGGAATGTCAAAGGATGACTAAACTTATTATGGTTCACCCTATGGAGAAAATGAATGTTTGTACCAAACTTCAAATGAAAACCCATACAACAGTTGTTGATAATTTTACTGAAAGCCATGGTGGCCCAAGATGAAAAGTCAGGGGATCCCAACTGTCCCCGTCATTAGGATTCATCCACTGGACACCATGAATGTCTACAACTTTGCATAGAAGTCTTCCAATAACCCGACTAACAGAAAGACCAATCTAGCCATTCCTAGATCCATGCTGCTAATGTGGCTAAAAACGTTAGAACTAAGCACACTGTACGGACCTTCACATTTTCAAGTCTTCAAAATCTGCACGACAGACATATGGAAACCGTAACCACCACTCTTTTGCTTTGCTTCAAGAAACGGGATGACAGCTGAACATGGTTATTGCATTAGAGTTATTTCACTTGATTGCTAATACGCAATACCACAGCAAATTAGGACAGCGAAACTTTAAAGAACCACTTCTCTATTAAATTAGCAATGAAATTCAGACCATTTGATGATTCAACTTCTTTAGAATAACCACAAACTAAAGAATAACAGTTCTTGAGAATTTCACTCAAGAAAAGACTTTACTTGTAATACACTATTAAGGAACTGTAACTGTGTGTTCTGCAGTTGAACTACCTTTAACTTTATTTTAAGAGTAGATTTTATTTTTTGTCCACACTAATACGACACATCCAGACAGCAGCCACATGCATAGTAAAAACAGACAGACTGCTAGACATTAAAAGGCCAGAGAGAATGTTTTTCTCCCACATGTCTGGAAGCATGATGCAGAGATGATAAGCCCACATCTCAACGGCCTCACCTTAGTTTACCCAGAAACCACACTGGTTTTGGTTTAAATATCACTCAACCTGCCTCTGAACATAAAGTAGTAAAAGCAGACTGGCGTACAAATAATGCATTTCTTTTACTTGCACAGTGTGACACATGTCCCTTCTGCTATTTACTATTTACAGCATGCTCTTTAGTACCTTGATGACTATTCTCAAGTATACTGACTAATCTATTTTCTGACAAATATATGACTAAGTGTCTCTTTTACAATAGAAATTGGTTGGGTGGTGAAAATCAGGACTTGATTACGCTTAGGTTTCTGTTCATTCAATTTAACCCTTTAACCCTTTAAATTTGAAAGGTGTTCAGTGTTTTTCCTCTGCATCACACAGATGTTCACACACATGGCCCATACATACATTCTGGTATATCACCGTAACCTTTCTCTCTAATAAATATGAATAGATAAGCTGAAGGTTGCCAGGAACTTGACTTTACCCACTGAAAAGTACCTGCAGCTGCAGAGGTAGTCCCCAATTTAGTCTGGTAGAAGAGGGACTCTATGAGTGAGTGAAAACTTCTGTAGAAATGACTCCCACTACCAACTTCTACAGAAGTTGTTAGTGGGAGTCATTTCTACAGAAGTTGGTAGATGATGGGTCAACTATGATGGGTGATGATGGGTCACGAAAGGCTTGGAAATGGAAATGTGAAGAATTGACTGATGTACAAGTCTCCACTAGCTTTTGGGGGCATTGAAACACATTCAACAATTGCCTTTGTTTTGAAATAGAGGACAAAAAACAATGGAAACCCCCATTTCCAAGAGTTGGTTCCAGGTGTTATTAATGTTTTTCTGCGTTAGAGGCTGATCTACTAAAGCACTCTGGGTTTTAGTGCCATTGACCAAGGTACTTAATGAGCCCTTCAGTAAAATGTATCAGATAACAGTAAGCAATAAAGTGACTGTGCAATAAAAAAAGTGACTGTGCTCAGGAAATCTGTTTCCCAGATTTCCTGAGCATGTCTTCCTTTAAGAGATGTTCATTAGAAATGTAAATGACCAAAAAAAAAAAAATTAAAATGGAAAGTCCAACATGTGCTCATTTCTTAGAACCACTGTAGATGAAAAGACTAGAATAGAATATTCTATTTTTTTAAGAACCACTGTGGATGAGGTTTTACTATGCAATAGATCAACAATGAAATATTTTACTCCAGAGAAAACTCCCATAAAACTTCCCCCTCCCATACAGTCGATGTGGATTTGATTACTTTGCATGTTTGAGATTGTAGGCAGCCCGGCTCAAGCACACTTGTGCCAAATTTCCTGCCGGTGGGAATCAAAGACCTTCTAGTTTCGAGGCAATTTACTACCCACAGGACTGCGACTCCATGTACAAACATTGACGTTGCAGATTTTGTGTGATTAAAAAGTTATCAGGGGACGTTAGTGAGGAGAGTTAGTGGGTAGAAGGGTGAAGGGTTAAACCTTCTGGCCTGTGAGGGGAAAACCCCTTCGTAATGATGTGGACTAAAATAAATTGTCTGTACTGTCAGCTACAAAAACCACAGAGTATGAAAAGGGAAGTTTTTAGAGATAAATGTAGAACATAATCAGACAATTTAAATGAACCTATAGAGTGAAAGATAATTACTGGAACTCATATGGCACATGATATGAACTCTCAAAGGCTGTCATCATCCGTCAGACCGTTTTGTCCGTCATCGTGAATCATGAAAAAAATACTCGGTTTCAACCACTGAATAAGATTTGAAAGTAAAGCTGCATGGATACATTTGGTTTCAATACGCAAGATTCCATCTGTCTGTCAGTTGATTTTTCTCAGATACGATGCCCTTGTCCCAAAAGTTAAATTATGAAATCATGATTGTTTCCATTTCCTGCGTTTAGATGAACGTGATTTATGTAGAGCTACATAAAAATTAAAACTAGCTGGTTTATTATAGCTCTTCCATGTGGTAGGGAATTTTGAAAAATATAGATTTAAAGAGAAATGAATGGCACATCTGTAGAATGCATTTCAGTATCTGAAGGTGCCCTGTGGCGTCATGGGCTTAATCAATTCATTTGGCCACTACAAGTTTATTCATTATTCATTCTGCAAGTGTTTCCAAAAGTACCGAAACCACACTTCAGTCATCACAGATGATTTGATAACTCTCAAAGGCCACCACAACCAATATATGCCACAGATGGTACAGTCATCACTACTAAGTAAACAACCCCGTGGAATTTACAAGGAAATCTTCTGTTGGTGTAAGAGTCTAAAAAGTGAATGTAATGGTAGACTGCCACCATTTTAAAATGACAAAGATTTAACATATATGGTAGAATACAAAGATTTTGCTTGTGCGGTAAAACAAGTCAAATGATCTTTAAGGGAGAAAAAAAAGGGGGGTTTTAGATTTTCATCTTGACAGCCAGAAGGATGACAGAAGGAGGAAGGAGGAAGAAAACAGAAAAAGAGCTAAAAATGACATTGTATGTTTGCATCAGAAGATGCACATAATATCGATAGGAGGAACTATCAGCTCTGGGAAATTTGTGGTGAGCCTTAAAACTTCTATGGTTTCATGTCTGTGTCTCATTTCATCAAGGGATCGTTTTGCCTGTAAAATGTGAGAAACCCATGGGAAAACTAAGAGAAATTTAAGCCTGGGGGGAAAAAACAAAAAAGAAATTAAGGTTTGGGAGTTTTTGCTTGAAAAATAAATTATAAATCCATAAAAAGAATTATAAAACCAAGATAGAAACAATAAAATAGAACGATAGAAACAGATTTTAATTAGAGGGCAGGCATCCTGTCTTCTCTCCAATGTAACATCTATAAAACAATGAACAAATCAGCACATTTGTTTTGTATGTTTGTACCTGCGTGTATAACCGACTACTTTAGTAGCAGTGAAATTATTAAATTGTACAAAGCCTTAACAAACAGTATCAGTATCGACCTGCCTGTCGTTTGTTACTATTCTGTGAGAGACATAGTAAAATGATCACTTACCAGAAAACAATCCAAGAGTTATTCTGATTATATTTAAAAATATAATTTGTAGACATAGCTTTCTCTTAAGATCGGTAGACAATCAAAGGGGAAATATAAATAATGAAACCTCGCCTTAGTCATGACAGATGACTACAAATCTGCGCTGCTTAATGTCGCTTTAAATTTAAAAGGTTTTAAATTCCTGCAACTTCTAGATTTGGAAAATACAATGAAATATTCCAACAGCCGATTTGTCTTTTTATGAGTAACTCCACTATGATTCATATATTTCAGTGCATCCTTACAGCTCACAGCTTCCGTTTTCGCACAACCTGTCTCTATATGCTCCTGCAACAGTCATTTGTGGACAACAATGAAGTTCTATAGTAGATATACTATATACAACTACTGCTACTAACATTAACAACATTCTGCTGTTCTAATCAATGCAGTGGTCTACACAGCTCACAAGTCAGTTGGGCGTATAGCTGCAGTGATTGTGTGCTGGGCTCTGTGCACTTGCAAAACACATATGATCTACACATAATGTGTGAAATGCATCCTGTGTAGAAACAAATGACTGTAGCTGCTGCTACACCGTGCACAGCTATGACAATATTCACATGTTTATAGCAAATGCTGTGACATTATAGGTACAGTAGCATCTAAACCTGTATTGTTTAAAGTAGGCACGACTTGCAGACTGAAGACGCTCGTTTGCATGCACCCATGTAAGACAAATAGATTTGCAAAGTTGCCTGAGTCAGTCTAATGGCTCCTGCTCATATTACTCGGTAGCTGTGTGTGTGTCATATCCTGCCCGGCGGAAGAAAACATGTGCAAGTTTCCAAAACATCATCTATACACCTGTAACTGATGAGAGAAAGCTGTTCACGTTATCTCAGCGTGTGGGAAACCGTACGCTTCGATGCTCGTGAGTGTGACTGTGCGCTCGCCTTGGTGTTGTGGTTTTGATTACGCTTGCATGTGCATAGGTAATATTAAAATCACAGTGCGTGAGCCAACGATCGTGAGAGAATTACGGATGTCTGTCGGACACATATGCTGCATTTGTAGCCTATGGTGAGAATTTGTTTAGGACGTGTTTTTTATATTGTCCTCACATAAACTCTAAACTATAAAAGTAGTCCGCCTCTCTGTGTGCGTCTTACTGAGATCTAAGACGTCATCGGTCTTGATAAGGTCTTCGGGCCTGGTCAGAGGCAGCTGCGTCTCGGGTTCTCCCTGCAGCTGGAGGGACAATGACCGCAACATGAAGAACACACGGATCGCCTGTGAGGAGAAAGTGGACATCAGTCAATCATTAGTATTTTTAGACTAATACATTACATAATACTTTCACGGCAGCAGGCAATAAAATGTTTACTAATTTGCATATAGCGTGGTCAAACCAACCAAAATTGGTTGGATTGACGTTTACCAATGTTTATCTTCCAGTAGAAATAAAGCACCATTTCTGACTCATTTCAGGCATTTTCAAGTCATTTCGGGCAGAGGAGACGCACCGTTTTCACAAATGAGGTCATATGACAAACATTTTTCCAAAGACCCACAATGTAGGCTATGAAATAATTAGTATCCCTTCATTTGGACCTGAGTTTGCGTTCTCGCCAAAGGGAGTCAAGCTCTTTTTGGAGGTCTGGATCCACTTGTTTTAGTGCAGATTTAAGTGTGACTGATGCTTTCACACCAACAAAAAAAATGAACCAAACCGAAGCGTATTTGATTTGAATGGACAAGAACAGGCACCAATGTGAGAGTGTTACCAATCTACTGTTTGTTTGTAGCAGTAACGGTCTTGGAAGAGTATGAATCCTGCGTGACAACTGTGGATTGAGGATCCACAGCTATTGAAAATGATTGGTTGATTTTGTGCCTCAAAGATTAAAAAAAAAAAAAAAAAAACATTCACTACAATACCTGATTTACAAGAATTCAAATGACTTCAGACTAAAGAGCTACATGCATGACTCACCCTGCGCGTCTTCTCCACGTCGCCACATGGCAGCCTTTTGACGAAGTCAATGCCAGTCAGCGGGGTGCCCGTGGGTGGCAGCAGTACCGAGGCGTCCATCATCAGGTACTCCACGTTCAGCGGTTTACTCTGCCACACACAAACAAGGGCGCAAGTATGTATGAGTATTGATAGACTCAGTTAAATATTTTTGGAAGGGGAAAGAAAAACAAAAGTGATATCAAACGAAGGCCAACTAACCGTCATGCTTCTGTATTCGTCCTCAAACATGTCCAGAAAGATCTCCTCACCCTGCGAATTCATGACAAAAGCAGATTGCAATTATGAATAAAGACAGAACGTGTTAGTTTGATGCCTAAAGCATATCGGGACTCCCCTGCCCTCTCTGTAGAGCATCGACCAGTGCAGAGAGTCCACAGGAGAGCTGCCACCATCAAGGAGGACCCCGCCCACTCCACCACAGGCTGTCCACTCTCATCCTCTCGGTCCAGAGGTGCACCCGTGTCAAGTGCAGAACCAGACTAGCACGCTATCACACTAGCACTCGCCGTCTTGCTCTCTATTTCAGAAATTGTGTGATTAAAAATAAACGCCAAATATCGTTTCAACTCCATTATATGATTTTGGAGATTGTTTGATATGCAAATCGAAATCGCGATTAAAATTCAACACGTTCACACAATAAAATTGATGCATTCATAAAAGCAGTAACAAGCTCTACATTGCACATTGAATTATGTGCACATCTGGCCAGTAGAAAGATGGATGCTTCATGCAAACATCTAAAAATTTCTCTTAATTGAAAAAACTCTGTATATTTATTAGGCTACGTTTATATCCTGCAGGCAGCGTTTACTCTGATATCCTCCTTTGTGCTTCCCTTCTCTTTAATGCTATGTTTATATCATACGCATCTGTTGACTCATCTGTCTGTGCGTGCAGAGTCAGAATCTGTGTGAAGGTACGGGCACCCGCACTCTTTTCCTGAGAAGCCTCCTGTGTATGTGTGCGCGCATGTACATTTCTTGTGTGGTCATACTTCTGGATTGTGATAACCCCTCAGTGTAACCACATTCCTCTCTAGTTGCACGCGATAGACTTGCGAATTGCTCAACAAGGACGGACTCTGATCCAGAGATTTCTTTTCGTAAAAAAAAAAAGGGATGCTGAGAGCACTGTGAACAAACTCTTATCATCGGTTTGCTATATCCTCCACTGCAGTCGGCCTTATTAAGGATCGTGGGGGTTAAGGAGTGAGGATGGGAATTCTTTAATGAAGTACTAACAACAAAATTTTACTTTTACTTTAACTGGCTCACACTACCCGGTCTGAACTAAAAGCTAATTATCAGCAGTGAGATTTTCCTGACCACCATAAAAGAAGCCTTTACTGCTTCTCTGGGAATCACTGCCATATACTAGTGACAGATATTAAAACTGATATCAAAAAAACACTCAAAATGAAACAGAAAGCTTTTAGCTGTTTAAATACAGGGTTGTAAAGTTTATATAATACATATAAATATATTTACTTTCACTTTTAAATTTTCAAGGAAATCACTTGACATAGAGTCAGTGAATATGTGCACGCACAAGCACAAACAAACACCCACTGTCAGTGGCATTAAATTACCAGGTTTGGAAATCAGACAAAAGACTTGACCCGGTAGGTATTAGGCTTGTGTTCTCAAGAAGAACTGGTTGTTCTGTTCCCCCTGAATTATTGTTTGCCCATCCCAGTGGCTGTCTGCCTTTATGCTGTACTGGAAACAATTTGCTGGCTTTTCTTCTCTGAATAGAAACACCAGAACAGCAAACAGTTTACATGAAAACACTCAAATTAAAACCTATTGCACTATTAAGCAGTTGGAAACAGTGGAACGTGAAATGACTTGTTCATTTATCATCCCTTAAAGCTTTCTATGCCTTAACCTGTTTTAAAGGTGTGTGCGTGTGTGTGCGTGTGTGTGTCTACTCACCTTATAGAATCTCCGCAGTAAATGCAGACTTTCCTCTCTGGCACCCTGCAAACACAACAAACACGACATAAAAAGTGTGAAATCATGGCAAATACAGTCTGAACCACTATTAATGTGACATGCACATATCCTTATCTTTAAGAAATTACATTAAAAAACCACATAGGTTCAGCTGAACTAATGTAAAAATCAAATAATCTCTGTAGTGTTTTCAGAACTTACAACATTTTAAAGTCAACAGAGAAACTGCTGTTACTGTTACAGTGACGACAGTTATTTTAGACGTGGCAAGCCTTCAAACAATGTGAAGCTGTGTGTGATTAGCACTGACTAAACTAGTCATAAGAAGCAACTTTAACTATAAAATTAAACAAGAAACTAAAAATAAAATCCTCAACATAAGAAATGAAATGAACATTCAAATATTCAAAGAAGCTATTCATTAATGTTTAACTGTGTTATAGGTGGTAAATCCCCATTGATGTCAAACTCACCAATACCTAGTAAGTAAAACCTGAACACAACTCCTTGGAAAAATGATTGACCATGACCGGGTTTCAGTTCATTTAAATTCAGGCAGTTATTTTCTGATGAATTAATGAGTAAAAGCACTTCCTGTCCTAGTGGTGATTACATAAAGGAGGATTACGGGGAAACAGAGGGTGGGGAGAATTTCCAAGTGACTGAAGAGGAAATAAAATATTGCCCTGAAGGATGAGGAAGAAATCGTGAGTGCTGTACGAGCAGCAGGAGCGAGATGGAGGGAGGACGTATATGAGGAGGAAGACAATTAGGGAGATCCAGCTCATTGTGATTGTATGCGTGATTTATCCAAATGGCTTCAATCATAGCCGCAACATAAGTACTTACATAGAATCCTTGCAGCTAAGGATTCTGAGGAAAACTCCTCAGAAAGGCTCAAGAATGAGTCATTTTTTGGCGCTAATGAACAACACTTACCGCTCCGACTATTAAATCTGTTCATGTCTTTTATTTTGCACTAGTTATATGTATGTTGATGCAAATGTGCATGTGTATGTGTGGTGTACCTCTAGGCAGGCCAGGTGGACATCTTTGATTATACAGTGGTTTCCAGACAGCACTGACTGCTTTAATAAAAGGCAGCTCAGCTCCAGGGTAGCAAGACGCACTTTACCATCTACACATCCATATAAAGAGAAACATCAACGAATGAGCAATGAGAATAATTGCAGTTCCATAAACAACGCAAACATGTATACAATATGAATACAGTGGTACTTTCGTCAGACAAGACTAGATGAAATACATTCGTCATCGAAGTTTTCGTGATGAAATTAACGGCTTTTTTGTTGGTGAAAAAAGACGAGACGAAATCTTTTTTATTAAATAAAAACTTAATAAAAACGTTTCTTTTTTTCTTTTAACCACAGACTTTTAAATTACAATTAAAAAAGTTCTTTCACCGGAATAATTAATTTGGATTAACATTAATATCAACCTGCTGTCAAAGACTAAAGAAGGACTATTGACTAAAAGTAGACTAAAATACTTTGGATTTTCTTTGACTAAAACTAAACTAAAATGCCAGAACTTTTTGTCGAACAAAATGTGACTAAACAAAAATGAATACAACTTGACTAAATATGACTAAAACTAATATGGGCAGACTAAAATTGAAAAATAGATGATAAAATTAACACTGTATAAATGTCTAAAATGTAATCAATATACAAAAATAACTTCTCAACACGGAAACATAAAAATAGATACTGGGCTACAATTACTAACACATATATACACATATACACACACGGTGTGTGTGTGTGTGTTACCTGGTAGTGCTGCCTGGCTCATAACTCTGATGAGTCTCTCTCCCAGCACCAAACTGTAGGAGCTCTTCTGCTGGTCTGGGACCGGCAGCTGCAGCCGCTCAAGAAGATCACGGTTTATACCTACACGGGAGAGAATATGGGCTGAGGAAAAGCTTGCATGCAGATTGTGTGGCACAAAAATGAATACAGCGAGGGTCTTCAGGTCTAAATAAGAAGTAAGACAGTTCACCTGAGGTCTGAGTGTTAATTCGGCAAATCAAATTTTTTTAAGAGCATTTTTCAACACCTGCAGCATTGTACAAGATTTTATTTTTCTTACTTTTCCTTGAGTTCAGGAGCCATGTACATCTGATATGATACGCAGCAATGATTTGGTTTTCTTTGGAATGTGTGTCAGTTGCCATAAATCTTGAGTTATATAAGGTAATAATGCCTGTCAAGGAATGACCATGACACAAAAAAGAACATGCATTCATACAAAATAAATAAACATTGTACATGTTCAGACAATATATCTATATTTCATAAATTACTGATAAATACCTGCTAAAATTTTATGAGAAGATTTTTATTGGTTTTTCCATGTTACAGCTCAGAGTTTGGATGAATATATTGAATCGTTCAATGGCTATATGTTAAAATCTGCGTAGGTAACAGCAACCCTCGCTTGATCCAAGCTCAACCAGAAATCCTGGATTAACAAGACTGCCAAAAAAAAGAAGTAGATGTTCTTTTAAGTCAGTCATGTCCTGCGCACAGCTTTTATGGACTTCTGATATGGCTGCCAGCGGCTCACCGTATAGCCGTATACAGCACAGACACAATGAATGCACGTTTGTATATTAAATATAAAGGCCCACCTTTGCTGTGTGAGACGGCGTAGAGCAGGCAGAGGACAAACAGGGCGTGGTAGTCGTCATTGGTGCAGTCGAGGGCACTGTACACCATGTCTAAAAACGGCCTGCAAAGAGCGAGAGACAGAGAGAGAGAGATACCATCGGCGACAAACACTTGGGTCTTTCCTTTTATTCATTGTTTCCACTTCAAGACCAATTGCGGTTGTGTGTGTGTGTACCTGCTCCTCTGAGTGTGTGTGCGGGTGGCTGCAGCGGTCTTCTCCTCGTCAGTGATGTTCTGCTCCGTCAGCTCTGACACCTTACACTTCTCCATCACCACCATCTCTATCTCTGTACACACACATACAGCCTTTTTATATACTCGGGCATATGCTCATAAGTGTGACATGATACAGTACATATATACATTATACAGTATCATAAATGGGCTCTTTCCACCAGTGATTATGAATTTACAGCCAAATGATTCCTTCTCCTTCACTGGTCCAAAGTAAAGTGAACATGCCATCCACATGTCTTCTTCATACGAATTAACCAATATAATTTTACAACAAAAATAAGTTATCTATCCTGCAGGAAGCCTTTTTAAATTTAATACCTTTCTTATAAATCAGTCGATCGGTTAAATCACTTATTTTTTCCACCCATGGTATATGTCTCATTTTGAAACTATTTGCTTCCCTGCAGCCCACAGTGTTATTAGTGTTCAAATTCATGCTGCCACAACAATTTTGTGCATTTGGGCCTGCAGAAGCATCAGATTGTGCAAAGTGTGCAGCCTTACTTGGAAAAAAAAAAAAAAAAAAAAAAAACAAGACTCTGCAAACAGAGTCTCTCCAGTCGAAGTGAAGAAGGAATCATTTCAGATGAGTGAAATGGTCACATTTTACTGGACGCATACGCACTCAAATACTAAAACACACACATGCACACGGAGCAAGAGTGAGAGACAGGCGGAGAGGTGAGGAGCACAGGATGGATGGTGTGTCACCGTGGAGATGGACAGTCAACTGCCTTAGGAGATTGTGCGGGACGTGTGATCAGTGGTAGCCATGTTAACCATGGGGGAAATTAAAAGAGGTGTCAAACAGGGGGAAGCAGCGAAAAAAATGAGGCCTCATCTCAAAACTAGCCAAAGAGGAATTTTTAAATCAACTTTTTTTAAAATTTCTTTTTCCTCAGAAGGCTAAACTTTAAAAGGGTAGGGTATGCAGGACCTGCAGGTTGCCGTTTGTAAACCCACGAGCTCCACCGGCACGAGTGGAGAATGAATGAAGGCAGTGAGCGAGCGCAGATATAGAAAACAATGCTTTAACAACAGTTCAAATTAAAACGCTACTTCTGATTGTTTCACACTCTGAAAGCAAAAATAAAACCCACCCACACGTCTGCACAACCGGCTGCATTGCTGGATTATGTGTGAATGCAGAGCGGCATCCTGTCCGCTGAGGCCTCTCTGCTCTGTATGTGTGTGTCAGTCAAACAGACAACACACACACACAGCAGCAGCACATAAGAAACATGCACATAAAAAGCGCAGCAATGCAACATCCCGTTCTCTTCCCAGCTAGTCAAATACTGCTGTTTTGTACGTATATACTGTGTTATACGTATTCTGTATAGTAACATATGTATAAATCTATCTTAACAGGTGAGGATATCTTGTTTTTGGTACAATTAGTCCAACATTGAGTAGAATTATCTTTTTCCATTTTTCATTGCAGCTTATTTTAATATTTTTTTCCTGATTTGGGTCAATTCGGTATTGTTTTAGATAAACAGGACTAAAAAAAAAAAAAAAAGACCCAAATCAGGAAAAAAAAAACCCTGAAATATGCTCAATAATCTGCCAGTAGAATAAGATAATTCTACTCAATATTGGACTAATTGAATCAAAAACAAGATATTTAATAAGAAAAGCTGAGGGCAAGGTCTGTGCATATAATAGATATATTGATATTGATAATGTCAAAAACATCATGTGGCGTAACCCTAAAAACTTGGTACCAGATAGTTTAACTCTTTTTAAATAAAAAATGTTATTTTTTATTTACTCTACCTATTCTAGGTAGATTAAATATTTAAAATTTATCATTCTTTTTAATTTATACCATTTGAAATTTCAGAATAATTATATATAATAATATTTTTTCCCCGGAATATCCTGCATATTCTACCTTTAACACTTTTTGTTGACTTTTACATTCTTTCATTTTCAGTCCTATGAACTATGAACTCTTTTACTACTGATGAAGAGGCTGCATTGTTATGTTCACACTGAATTAAGGGCTAACCGTGAATTAACTTTTGTGACTTAAGTCACAACAAATCAGTTAAAATGTGATGTTAATAAGGTAAAGTGGAAGTAGAAACCTCTTTTTTACTTTAATCCATTATTATCAGGTAAATCTTAATTGCATAGCATAATGGCTATAGATCTGCTTTTAGATTAGTTCCCTATAAACCTCGCTTTCACTATGCAAATCTTTACCACCGGGTACGATCTCCCAGGAGAAATTACAATAGGCAATAAGTTAACGCCCCAATTACAGGTGAGGAAAGACTTTGTCACAGACTGTAGCTGTTGCTCAGCAACAGACTATTGTTAAGCCCCGGGGAGCTCTGGACTGAGAGCACCAGAGCTTCTGGAGGAGTAAAACCCAGAGTCACAGCGGATTGTACTCTGATCCAGAAAAGAAGAGCTGTGCGAGCTAGTGGGTGAACCCCAGAAGACAGAGCGTCTGTCCTGGTGAGGAAGTAGCACTTCACCAATTTTTATGTGCATTTTATTTAGTTTGTCATCATTCTCTTGTTTTGTTTCCTGTTTTTTTTTTTGGGGTGCTTTGCCATGTAATCCTTTGTTGCTGATAATGCCTTTAATAGCAAATTTTTTCTGCTGGAATTTCCACCATTGGTTCGATTCTGTGCAGAAGGGCCGTGAATGCGCTTCTGATTTCATTTCACGGAAATTGCCTGAAAAAATTTCCGTCACGGTATGGATTTGAATACAGGGCTACGAGGAGGTGAAAATGATAAATCTACTTCCACTTTAAGTTTATTATCTTTTCAGTCATTTGGTCTTTTAAAGGGGTTAGTGTTAACTCTCTGGTGTTTGGAGACAAGGGCTGCTGCTGCTGCATCATGGGAGACTCCGTTCGATTGATGGGAGTAGAGAGACACTCACAAACACAGTCCTGTACTTCTGTGTCCAACGAGACACGCACTCACCTTCTGCCGTCTCACCACTTGCTCTGCTTCCCTTAGAACTCCCACCTCCTCCTCCCTCTGTACCTTTTCCCTTCTCCCTCTCTCGGCCTCCCTCTCCTCCCCTGCTGTCATCGTCCCAGCCCTCCTCTGCTCCTCCGATGCCGCCGCCTCCTCCGATGCCGCCGCCTCCTCCGATGCCGCCGCCTCCCCCGGCTCTTTCATCATCGTCCTCCTCGCCCAGGTTCTTGTAGTTTGGCCTCTTCTGGGTTCTCTTGCGGCCGCGGTGGCGGGACAGCTCCAGTGAGCGCTCCAGAGACTCCGGGGGCTTGGTGAACCGACGCACGCCTCCCGCGCTGGCCTGTGGGGGGAGTTGGAGGATTATAGAAGGAAAACACCACGTGCCTTAAAGTGAAAAATCACATGGTAAATGTTTTATCTTCTTTAAGTTGCAATGCTACGTCCCAATGTTTTCAGATGATCATGAAATTAGTGGTAAATGTTAATGTGGTAAATGACTATTCTAGTTGCACATGTCTGGTTTTTGGTGCAATATCTACATAGGTGTATAGAGGCCCATTTCCAGCAACTATCACTCCAGTGTTCTAATGGTACAATGTGTTTGTTCATTGCATCAAAAGGCTAATGGATGATTAGAAAACCCTTGTGCAATCATGTTAGCACAGCTGAAAACAGTTTAGCTGGTTAGAGAAGCTAGAAAACTGACCTTCCTTTGACAGAAGCAAAGTTTGAAGGACAATTATTTTTTCAAATACAAATCAAACTTTTCAACGGTAGTGTAACTCTCATGATGTGCTAAATGCAGAAATTATCAACAGCAAAAGTGTTACGAAAAATGGGAAGGGGGATGAATTGAGTCAGGGATTGAGATAATTATGTAAACTCATTGATAGACCAGAAAGAGACTGACTGTCTTGTTCCCAGAAAGCAATGTCACTGCAAAGCAATGCTGATGCAGGCGCGCGCGCAAGGAAAAAAAAAAAAAACCTGAAACATGCGCGTAACATGTTGACAGTAAATCCTTGCACTTATCGTGTTAATCTGTGTCAGTTAAAACACAGAAGCCACTTCCCTTGGTAGACTTTATCAAAATAGAAGAGAAAATGACCACTTGACACACACACACGGGCTGCTTTGAGGCCACTTCTGCGAAGGTTTACTGGAACTAAACGGAACCAATTCTCATACCCTCAAACCTGCAAAAAAAATGTGTGCACATTAGCACGTGAGAATCATCTCAACATGAGGAACAAACAGATTGCCTGTGACATGAAAGGAGAGCACATACACGCGCACGCACACACGGGAAACAGCTGGTAAATGATAAGATATCATGCAAAACACTGACTTACAGTAAAAGGTAGTCATCCTGACAATCTTATTATCACTATCAATTCTAGCACCGAATTGTTCTTGTACCTAAATATCCATTGGAAATGGGCCTACAGTGAAAATAATCAAATAGACTGAAATGGGAGAACAAATAATACAGATATACAAAACTTTAATTTAATTTTAGCTACTAACTAGTATAAGATAAGAGAAGAAAGTAACAGCTGTAAGCTTTTGGTGTCCATGCAGTGGTCAAATCGGTATGATTTAGTCTTTAGGTTGAATGTAGGCATTTGCCTGTGTGTGCGTATTTAAATGTCTTTACTATTTGAAATGATTTATATGCTTACATTAAATATTTGTAATTATTTGCTTTCTTGCAGGGCCCAGTGAGAAGAGCTATCGAGAATCCAAATAAATAAGGACATCACCACTTTAGATTCCAGCGGTGCTGCAAGATGACGGCTCGCTAAAAGCCAAGAAGTCTTTCAGCTGTGGTTTGTTCTATATAAAAACAGAAGGCGATAGGGAAGAGTTTCAGATATGTCACACTGAAACTAGACAGCCCTATTTCACTTGACTTCTTGCGCTGACACAAACCGCCAAACACATATGCACGTGATCGGGTATCAATACGCACCTGTACACCTGGTGTACAGAGGCTCCTTATTCAAATTCGTGCCAAGAAAAGACTCGGCTGCAGGTTCTCAGCATAAACACATCCTGGAAGGACCTGTGGCCCCACATGAATCAAAACCCAAAAAAAAAAAAAGAAACGGTTTTCATTTCAGTCACCTAAGATGACAGAGGATTACATGAGGAGCAGAGAGGAGTCTTTGTGATTTACAAGCATTAAGGAACTCCTCCATTTAAACCAAATACAATAACAGGAATAATGAAAGGAGAGTGGGTGTCAAAGGTTAAAAACTTTTAATGGTTTCTGTTTCGTCTTAAGTCAGCCCCGGTTTTACCCTGTAGCATAATAAAGGTGACAGATACTCACGACCACAGATTAATTAGTTAATCGATCTAATTTTGATGCTCTCTGCAGCAAGGTTTACAAAGCCTAACGTATATAGATCATCTCTCTGTATTGCAGAGTACATTTGAATTCTCAGACTTGCACTTGAATTGCTGTAAAAACACAGTGTGTATGCTTTCAGACATAAACCACAGAGTAGTGTGTGTGTGTGTGTGTGTGTGTGTGTGTGTGTGTGTGTGTGTGTGTGTGTTGCACCTGTTAGCTGACTATGTTCTGGTAAACCGCTCACACTCTGAGTCAATGCTGAGAAATAATGGAGGTCAAGGAGCATGCAAGACAAATTTACACACCCGCACAGGCAAACACCAGCGCACGCGCACACACACGCAAATCAAAATAGGACACCTTATAAGATATTCTTATAAATGCAAATAAATATAAGAGCGTGTGCATCACACATACATGCAGATGTTGACATCATGTATCTAACTGGTGCACTTGCAAGTAAACACGTGAACAAAGAAAGAGAAAAGAAAAAAAAAAGAGAGAAAAAAAAACAACACTTCTTCCAGGAAAACGATCTGGGTTAGGTGAGCCGGCTCCGTCAGTGTTCCATCATGTGATCTAATTTCCTGCCACATCACAGACAGAGCAAGAAGTGTCATTTGACCACCTGCGCTCGGAGGTCGCATCCGTCTGCTTTTCACCTACAAAAAGTAAAACCATAACACAACACGCAAGCTGTTCTAGTTGACGTGGAGGACGCGATTACTGCACAATTCGACGATCATTTCAAAGAATTAAACAGGTCTTTTAACACGCTTTACCTTCTTATTATCTAATAAGGATCAGAAGGGCTTTTTGCATAAGTAGTGCAGTAATGCAGGTAAGCATATGTGCCTGTAGAATCAACATGCATGTAAACATGGGTATGAGAACATGCAAGCAATGAACACGCATACAAAAAATTATTAGAATGCATAGATTAAAAAAAAGAAATCAGTGAAATTAGTAGCCAGTTGTTTTATTCAGAATAGACTCCGAAAGAGAGAAAAAGAATCATTCAACTTAAGTTATGGGGCCTGTTAAAAGCTGTTGTTAATGTTAATAATGTAAGCAAATACACACAATGCAGAAAATGAGCAAGATTAGCCATTTAAAGAACCACATTACATGAAAAGGTTTGGTTTTCTTAACCGAAAATCTTAAAAATGAACACTATTTGAATGTGTTTTTATCCTCTATACATATACATATTACACTTCTCCTGTAATCTTTTAAAACTACAGATTTTATTTGACATTCATGTTTAAAACTGCGATAAATAGAAATTTTAAAGTCCATAAAACACAGTGACCGAAAAGCACAGCTGAATGAACAGCTGAAAGGTACTAGTTTCTGTTGTGGTAAACCGAGCCCCAGCTCACATTCACTGAAAAGGTAGACTTCTTCTTACAACAGCCGCAGCCCGAGCACACGCTGCGCGCACACACCAATACACACACGGCGGAGAATAACCACAAGGGTTCTCAGAAATGCTCACTACCACAGCACACCCACCTGCCTTTACTAACAGATGGTCAAAAAATAAAGAAGGGGAGGGGATATAAGGGAAAAGAAACTGAATCACAGGAAGAGACAAAAAAGATAGGAACAGAGAAATTGAAAATAAGAGGCGAGGGGAATCGGATGGGGAACCTAAGGGAGAGACGAGGGGGAGTTGGAAAGAAGGGACCGAACAGGAAAGGGAAATAACATGAAGATACACACGTGAATAAAGGGAGAAAGTCAGAAAAAGACAAGAGAAAACTGAGAAGAAAAAGCATCTAAGGCCCAGAACAAAGAAAAGATGGAAATAAGGGAGAGAAAGTTTGAAAAATGGAGGAAAAAAAAACAACAACAATGGAGGTAATTTGCATTTTGCTGCCTTGATGTGGGTGAATCATGGAGAAAACCATGACCCCGCGATCTCATAACCACCTACACTCATTTCTGGAACTCCACTCTGTGTGTGTGTGTGTGTGCGTGTGTGTGTGTGTGTATGTGCGGATGTATCCATGCGGTTGCGTGCGTAGGTGTACTTGTGTTCTTGTGTTCATTTCTTGTTTGTCTGCTGTGCTTCCAGTGAGTATGTGTGTGTGCTGCACTTTGTAGTGTGTTTCTATCTCGCAATGTACAATGAGCAGTGTTTGTGGCGCATTAGTAGTTAATTAATGATTTTACTGGACACTCAGTGCGTTTGTTATGTATGCATTTCTAAGCGTGTAAACCTGTATGTATGTGTGTGTGTGTGTGTGTGTGTGTGTGTGTTACCGTGTTCTTGTGCGTGCTGTGCATGTCTGTCGTTAGGGTGAAGACAGACAGGTCTCCGTTGAGAATAACTTCTGCCAGGGCGTTGACCAGTGGCTGATAGTGGATGATCAGAAACACCTGGAAGACATAAATACAAAAAATAATGTTGTAAAAATAACACAATTCAAATCCACCCTTGGGGGTCAGAGAGCAGGAGGTAATAAATGTGTTAAATCTTTTAAATCTTTCGTCACTCTGGGTTTCAGAACAGGAAATAAAAGTGTTTCATAAGCAGCTGGTAGTCATTTGACTCTTAGAGCATTTGTTGCTCCATGCTACATATTTAAAACACACACTGTGTGATTAATCTAGATGATGAGTAAGTGAGTAAATCACAATTTCTTGGGAAAATTAATCTGATAAATCTAATTAAAAATATAATAATAAAGTAAAACAAAACTTTGGAGATGGCTGGTAGCTGTGACTAATCCCTGTGTGTGTTATGCTTACTTGAGACAGTAGGTAGAGGGACACCTGAGGGTTGATCCTTCGCTCTTCAGACTGAAAAACACAAGCATAAAAGACCAGTCAAGGCCATACATATAGTAGTTGCATAGATAGCACTAGTGCTAGGACAGAATAGTAAAATACGTGGGATTAAACTCTCGGTCCATCAATTAGATTGGTTTAACAAAAGAAGCAAATCGAACCTTGAACTCTGACGGGCATTTGCGCTATTGCCTGATATTTTATAGACTAAACTATTCATCACCTATTTGCAAAACTATTAGACCAATAAATTAAAGAAAATAACTAGAAGCTGCAGCCTTAAATGATTCTATAATATAAATACTTTCCGCTTTCTTTGTCCTCTATGATAGTAAAGTGAATATCTTTGGGTTATGGGCTGTTGGTCGGGAAGAGGCGACCAGTATTTTCAGACCTTTTAAATAAATCAAATGATCTATGAAGATGATAAAATGGCAGATAAATCAACAATGAAAATAATCTTTAGTTGCAGCCCTGTTAGGAATGAAAAGCAGAGGATGCTTTAAACCCACTTTCCTTCCTTTCCATTTTGAACCGGTTAACTTCCCTGTAAGCGAAAATAACGTACTGTTTCGGGGATAACCAAAGAGTAGACGTAGAGGGGCAGGAAGAGGCGGTTGAGGAGGTGGTCGGTCAACACATCGTTAAGGAATTCACAGTTGATTATGAGGATGTCGTTCAGATAGTGGAGGTGGTCGAGGTGCTCCGCTACCAGGTCACTTAACTTCCCTCTGTTCTTATGCCTGAGATAAGCAGAGACAGAGAGTGTGGGACATGCTATTTTTGTAGTGGAAGCGGTCATGCTGATTGCCTGCAAGATAAAGATAAAGAATCACACACACCTTTAGGCATGTAACAGAGTTTCTACAATTTATTCCACATTAGTTTACTTTGGATCACACATATTTTTATGAAAATGTACACCCTGCATTCTGTGTTTTAACAAAAATATAGTTAAATTATAATAAAATACATTACCATACATCTTGTAAAAAAATGTCATCCAGAGAGCAAACCAGAGACAGGCCTGACCCCTAGAGGTCACAGTGGGGAATGGCATGGACAAACCTTGAGAAAAACCTTGAAAACACACTTACTCTTCATCTGTCTGCACACACTTGTCCAGTTCGATCACATGGCTGCCAATAAACCACACCAAGTTGCTGAAATACGGCACTGCTGTCTTATCACGGATGTAGTGCAGCATGTGCTGGTTGTCCACTGGAAAGAGTATGGTCAGGTCATTAACACGGCTCCCCACGGGTATTCACTCACTCACTCACTCACTCACTCACTCACACACACACACACACACACACCTCGTGATCCCAGAGGACTACCAGAATGTGACAGTTATATATATTTGGAAGGGGGGAAAAAGCAAAACAATCTGAATTATTTAAATTAAGAAATTAAGGAAATTAACCAACCACGTGACTCGAAATTAAACAATCGGTATGAAGGGATTACTACTGGGATGGGATTGAGAGGAAAGCTAGTTCAGTTTTTATATTGAAACAATGTGTTGCTGGAGCTTCTCATGCTGCAATAGGCCGAGACAAAACTGCTTTTAAAACTTTAAACAAAAGCCGGATCGAAACCAAATCTGGTTTTGCATTCGTAAGGATACATTTACAAGATAAACGCTGGACAAAGGTCTACTGTGGAAGAGTGAAGGGGTCCAAGTTGGAGTTTAGATGAAAATCTGCCAATTTTCCATTTTAACCAAAACAAGAGAAAAACATTGGGCAAAACAATGACTAGGCTATTCAAAGACGATAACCTGTGTGTCCTCAATGCAAACTGAAAGAATAACAATGGAAAATAAAACAGTAGTACTTTGTCTAGTTTGATTGGTTTGAGACGTGACTTCAGTTTATCACGCAGGCCTCATTAGGGAAAATCAGAAAGTCTGGACATTCACAGGAAATACCCGAGAAACGGCTGATAATTGATGTGAATGATCCTGGTGTAGTAGCATTTTCTTTAGTATTCTAAATATAAATTAGAGCAGATATGTTTTTTTTACAATGCCAATCCATGCAGGTCAAAACGAAACAAGAAAGAAATTAGCTTCTTTATCAGATTAGCGAATTACATAGTGTAATAGCAGGTATCAGAAGCTGCGCGGCTGACACTACTCGTTGTCCATTGGCGTCTCAGTGATGTACTGAGAACTAATGCAGAAAATTTGCACTAAACTCATCACTGAAATAACAGCCAACATGTGGAGCTCAGCTGAAATCTGAGGATCTACCCCCCCGCATTTTTTTAAATAAAAAAGGGCATGCAGTTTTTTTGTAGATGGGTGACATAGAATGGTTTACAACAAGAACTGCAAGGATATTCATACCAATACATTTATAACAAATACACCATAAGGAAGAGGTAGGGCTGGGTATCAACAAACACATGTGACAATAATTCATGCAGCTTTTGAAATTATTGTAAAACTTCAGTGGCTTCAGGTTATTTGTTAGTAACACCTCAATTGTATTTGTGCTGATGTGAAAATGATGCTCTTTTACATTGCAGCTCCTTAATAACAGGGTAATAGTGGGGATCATTCTGATAATGAAGAGGTAATGATGTAATGTAATTGACTAGTAATAGCTTTGTAATAATGATGGGTAAAACTAGGGAATTTTAGACTTACACTTGGTAACAAAGGGGTAATAATGGAGAAACTTCTAAAGAACATTGAGGCAGAACTAATTAGTAAGTGCACAGTTATATTTCAGTTATTTTTTAATTTAAAATGCCAATATAAAAGACATTGTGTTAATATTGTTAGAATAATTGGGTAATATGGTTCACATTTTCTTTATATTAACACTTTAAAATGATTTTTTATGTTAGATAATATGAAATGAAGCATTTTGTAGAACTGATTCATGATTATCATGGAGACTCTTCAGGTAATCACTGTCCTTCTTGATTTTATCCAATATCATCATGAAACAAGAAGTTACACATTTTGCACCTTGTTTCTGTTCATTTTATTGTCCCTATTTACCCGTTTATTAAAAAAAAGTTATGTCGTTATACACATTGCTAACATCAAACTATTACTAGTCAATTACATTATCACTACCTCCTTATTAGCTAAATATCACTAATTACATTGTTATTACCATGCTGTAATGTTGAAGTGCTACCAAAAACGACAATGAAACATGTTTCTAGGATACCCAGCCCTCAGAAAAAGACTGAATGAATGGAACCAACTTACATGAAACTGGAGTTAGGCAGATGGGGCACGCAGAGGGAGGAGGAGGAGGAGGAGGAGAGAGACAAGGAGAGGAAGAGGAGGAGGAGTGGTTGTTGAAGAGGAGGAGGGAGAGGGGGAAACAAATACAGGGTTAATGTGAATAAAGGGACGGCTGTGGAGGGGTGCAGGCTGGGAAGGACCCCGCAGGTTATTTTTAAACAAATAAACTGCAAACAATATCACACCTGGCAAAGGAGTTTGTGTTAACTGGACACATTAAACTTATTTCCACATTTTCTTTTCTCGCTATGAAAAAAAGTCGACAAACTTAAACAGGCAACTTCATCAAAATCATTTCATTGATTTACCAAACAAATGTTATAACCAATGAAAACACTGGTGCAGTTAGATTACGTTTAATAAAAATATCCTGAACCATTCCTAATTAGTCCTGATGCTGGATAAAATAAAATCCTTTTCCAGGTTGTCATTTCTTGCAGCGCATGTCCTATGGAATCAACAGGAAGCATCAAACTGTGACATGTTGAACATTACAATGCAATGTTTTCCCTGTCGTGATACCATTACCATTTAAACCATGGCTGAACTTAATACATTTTTAACTTTGCTTCAAAATAATTAAAGGTTTTTAAGAGTTTTGCACCTTCTTGCAACAATAAACCACAAATTTGACTCTAAAAAAAATCATGATGCAATGATTATTTCACATAGTGGAATAACTATAAGATATAGATGTTCTGTGAGGCCCGGTGACAATTCTCCCATACAAGACAGTTGTTTTGCTTCAGTTGATGCTTCCTTCTTTGACGGATTCCTTACTACAGCGTAGCCCATGAACAGCCCAGCAATGATACGTTTTCTACACCATCAGCTTACTTCGGAACTGTTAAAGTCGGTATAGTGTGGATTGTAATGGCGTCCCTGCTGGGAGTGGACGATGTGAGAAAGCGTAGTATTACAGCGCAAAGTTGCATGCAGGACAAGACACACGAGTACAGACAGGAAGCTATATAGATATGGTGCGGAGACTTTATGTTGAGGTGGTGTTATGTTATGTAGACTGAAGAGAAGCATGATGTGTGGAGAAGAGCCAACACCCCCCACAACGCACCACCCACAGTTAGTTAGTTAGAGAATGCTGCTGCACTCACAGCACAAAGACATTTACATTTTAACTAACGCATGGCGGATTTTTTTTGTTGGAGGGGACAACTTTGCATGCTGGGTAGCATGGACTTGCAGGACATAGGTTCTGTTAGAATTAGTAAAAGTGTGGCCTTTGTGGTTATGAACGTTGCACTCCACCAGCATTTTTCATCGTAATCCTGCAACTTTCAAATCCAGTTAAATATTTCAACTTGAAACCTGTTTACTGCCATCTCAAGCGCTCTGACCATGAATGAAATGATAAAAACAAAATGTTATTTTCCGATTTAAATTCTGTTAGATGATGACAACACTTCTCTGGCAGATTATATTTTAATCTGATTTTGACATTGATTTAGTGGGAAGAATACCACAACAGAAGCTAATTAAGAAAATGAATGAAAGCCGTCTAGTTTAAAGCTGTCTAAGTTAACAAAGAACAACAAGGATTAGTATGCACTAAAAAAAATATGTATTTTGTATATTGTATATTTTTCTTTAACTCAAATTTCATTCATTTTAAACATGGAATATACATATAAAGCAGTGTCAGTGGGAAATGCAGCTTCTTGATGCTTTATCTATATTTTCTACTTTGATCCAGATTCTTCTGTGGTGTCTGTTATAAAACTTCCTTAAAGTGGGAGGTTAGTTAACTTTTCCTAAATTGTAATGTGTTACAATATGAATCATTGGCATGGATATAGGATAAAGAATAAAGAAATTTAAAAATAGCAAGTTACTGGGGAAAAAAATGACGAATGTTACACAGAAGGAAAAGTAATAGAACCTTTTTTCATTTGTTCTCAAAATAATCAATGATTATAATAAAAATTGTTAGGGGTTAAAGCCAAATTTTCCCAATGAAAATATTTATTATTATTTTCTGTAATTCTACCAATTGAGATGACTATTGAGGTTAACAGCTTTCATCTTTTAAAATCTGGCGATCTAGTGTCAAATATTTTCTGCTGCCAACTGGTTGACTGGAAT
Organism: Lepturacanthus savala; assembly: GCA_030544235.1. Taxonomy (NCBI): domain Eukaryota; kingdom Metazoa; phylum Chordata; class Actinopteri; order Scombriformes; family Trichiuridae; genus Lepturacanthus; species Lepturacanthus savala. Next base: position 8,727,303 of record CM060482.1, on the reverse strand, counting down.
GTGATCAGAGAACACGATAGAACTGTAATTATGAAAGTCATTATGAAATTATTAAGCGATTAGATAAGACAGCACCATGTGCAGCATCCCGTACATGTGTTTATTTTTCGAAGCGTTACCTGTTAGCCATGCTCATGCACCAGAAGCAGCAGCAGCAGCAGCAAGAAGAGGGATGGAGAACAAAGAAAGGCGGTAGGCAGTCCCAGCATCGTGTGTGTGTGTGTGTGTGCGTTTTATGTGCACACATGTCCCTGGCACTCACCTTTGTAGACGTTGAGTGTGATGGTGCGGACTGCGATGCGGACCATGCTTTCAGGGTGGTTGAAAAACTTAATGGCCTCGGTGTACAGGGCAAAGTCATTAGTGTGCTGTGTGTGGGAGACAAGAGAGGGGCACCGGTGAGCAAGGCACTTTATGGCACCGCCACGCTCAAATGACCACAGAGAGAGAGAGAGAGAGAGAGAGCGAGAGAGAGAGAAGCTAATGGAGACAGAAAGACGGGGCAGTAACACATTTTGATAGGTCAGGACTTAATAAGAGTGAGAAGCATACTGGCATTTACTTCTCCTGTTTAACTGAGGAAATGTTCAAATGCAAGGCTGGTCACTGCTTTTAGAAATACAGTTATGTTCTTTTTAAATGAATCTGTAAATGACAATAAAATGTACACAACAAATAAATGGTCTCCAGGACCAGTCCGGGAGTTGTGAACCAACTCATATCTTACTGAATGCACACTGAAGGACTGAGTCATCCAATCATTATGGACTTGTTTTTGAAAATGCACGTGTAACACTCCTGTTTTGTCGCATTACATGTCAAAAAAAGAGTTTAAAATGAAAAAAAAAAAAAAAAAAACTGCCAGCTTCTATTTTTGGGGTGTTTCTGACTCACACTCATCTAACGACACTTTAACTATTCAGCATATAGCAACAGACCAGCATGCTGCCCTTTATAAATTTGCCTTTGACAAAGCAACCCTTAAGTCATCTCTCTGTGTGCCAGTGACCCTCTGCTGGACCATTCCTCATTCGCTGCGACCTACAGCCAATCGCGGCTGAGGCTCAGAGTTCAAACGATCACCCAGAGGTCGCAGAGAATGAAGAGGTCGGACCCTGACACCGAACCCAAACCAGGAGTGGGTCCTGTGTAGATCTGACAGGACGAAGATGGTAGAAGCCGTAGTGATCACCTATCCAATAGCGCCCTCTGGAGGAAAAAAAACTATAGATCGTTCAAGTGATAAATTAGTTATAATAAATAAAGGATGGATTATTAATAAGGCAAATGATGCTGTTGTAAATTGCGAAAGAAAATGTTCTTTGCTGTTTTAAATCATATTTTCCTTCAGACTGACCAAATGTCAACTGAAGTGTCTGCAGCTCTACATGCAGACATGTTTTACCTTCATTGTTAATTTGTATTAAATGTAAATTAAAGTAAGATAAATAAAATAAAAACGCTTTAAACTTATTTAAGTACATTTAGGACTCTCAGATGTACACATTGGGTCTGGTTTTGGCTTCAGGGTTGAAAAGCTACCATCGACAGTACACCAATAACTTTCCCCAGCACACACAGGCCAAAAGAACTGATACTGCTGAAACAATGACGGGTAATGAAGTCAGAGATTATTCAGGGTGTCAGCGTTCTTTGGTATTACCATAAAACACACAGACTCATTCACACACTCACATTCACACACGCACACTGACAGTTTTGAGACTCAATTTTAGAGAAAATGAGGTCATGTGATCGCAAAACCGTCAGTTTTCAGCATTTTTGCAGTTGACACTTTTTGCTATTCGCTATTCTCGTCGGCCCCCGCATCAATTTATCCTCACCTCATTGTAGAAGAAGTGCACGGTGTGATTGTTGAGCTTCAGCGACAGGGTCTTGAGGAAGGAGATGTAGTAGGCCATGATCTCCTCGTCCGAGAAGTCAAACTTGTGGACGATGATGGAGTTCACGTGGTTGTTTGACAAGAGGTAATCTGAGAGGAATGAAGAGAGAGGGGTGAAGGAGCTGAGAACCTTGCTATTTTCCATTGAGTAGCCTGGTATTGAGAGCGAATAGTTGCAATGCAATTTTGTTTTCTATGCTGGCATCAGATCAACAATGAGTTTGGACTTCTGCAGTGGTCGTCTTAAGCAGTGAACGTGAAGGATGCTAATTGTTCCTGATGAGACAATGGCACAAGCCTCGTCTTGCTTTTGAATCAGAAATTAGGTTAGATGCTATAAAGTTACTTTATAGAAGCGATGAGCCCACTGACTGACACTATATCGTCATTGGTTGCCTAGTAACAACAAGAGCTGCAACTGGCTGCCGTGCATTGTATGATTCAACAAAGAAAAAGCAATGTAACATGGCCTGCTTTGTTTAGCCTTTAAAATGCATTGAGAAACACAAGTAAACACTGTAAACGCATTTACAGTACTGTTGTGATAAATACTTACATCTTACACTAATTCTCTAATATTTTAACAATAGAATAAATCTTTTCTTAGCAATAATTAAACCACAAACTAAAAATCCCCCAAAAACAAACAGATTTAGCAACAATAAAAATGATAATTTCTACATTGCATTATATTGTAAGCTACTTCAAATATACTATCACACAATAGAAACACGTTTAAAATATGCACCAATAACTAAAGCTGTAATCATACTCAGTAATGGAATATTTACCGTGGGGCTCTTTTATCAGTGCATTCCATCATGTTTTTCTATTTCTGGTTGATCGGTGATCACTCTTACTTCATACTTACAGAGGGAAGTTTCGTGGCTGATATTCTCAAAGAGTATATTGAGGGTCTGAAGGAGCTGGACGCACACGTAGCGTCCGGACTTCTGACGCAGGATGTTCAGGAAGAAGGCAAACATGTTCTTCTCCAGGAAGAAGCTGAACACATACAGATGTGGAAATATGATTAAATTTATCATGACTTAATCATGGCAGATAAATTTCATATTAATGAATACTATCATAATGTTTTTTTTTCCAGGCATCATTTATACCAGCAATTAAGGCAGATAATGTATGACGAGAATGGCCTCTCTAGTTCTTTCTGCATGTTTCCTGTCGGTATTAGTCATTATCTAATGAAAGGCGAAATGCCGGAACTCTGACCGGCTCACTGTAGATAACGCTCATTATCATAATGTCCCTATATACTAGAATGTAGCTCAGTTTAACTTTTATGGAAGTAAAACAACAATATTTTCTAGTCATTACAAAAAAAAAAAATACCCAAAAGCTGATATCATAGAACATCAGGACTGAATGTTCTTGCTGGTCATGGTTAGTTTTACTTTGAGGTTTTCCTGATAGCAAAGAGTACACTTTTAATATCTCTGTGGCCTTTCCGCTCTTCAGAGATGAACTTTTAGACATTTCCTCTTTCAAGTCATATGTAGAAGAAGTTGAAAGAAAGAAGGAATGACATGCACCTCTAGTCGCAGACCTGAGATGTTTCAAAACGCTATAGTTTATCATCTTAGTCTACTGGAAATGACTAAAAGGCATGAATGGTAGAAGAATTCAAGGATATCAGATGCATTTGTTGAAATACTAAAATGATCACACACTGTGTTCAATAAGACAACTGTTCAGATAAACATGTTGTTGTAGTATTTTGCACTTATAAATTGAAACATTTACTTTTCCAGAATATGTCTTAATGTCAAATGTTGCTGCTTCTAAACAGTTTTATTTGTTTTTAAATATTTCAAAGATATAGAGAAGGGCAGCATGGCTGCAGAGTTGCTATCAGTGTTGGAGAAAAGCATTTCTTAGTTGGAAGTTTGCCCGTTTAAAATTTCAAAGATTAGCTAAACCTATATGAATAGTAAAAAAAAAAATCAATTTGGAGCAATATTCTGTGGCTTTGTGGTTAAAACACTCCCGCTCCAGATTGTAACTGCCTGTCATTCAATTCATCTGCAGTATTCCGGGATATTTCTATAGTAATACTTGCTTATTGTGTCTATCTTATTAATGGATTTTAATATTTGTGTTTATATTGTACAGTAATGTTTTATGTACTGTAAATGAGGGCTAGCCCCTTTATTTGTACTTCCAAGAAAAGCGATAAAGGATAATCAAGGCATTACAACGGTGCTGATTCATGCATTTCCAAATCCCTGAATTCAGGGATATAAAACATGGTGCATGTGTAGAACACCTTTAAAAAGAAAACTCTGCCTTCTGGGTATTTGTTCCTACAAGCAGGGGACGTTGAATTGGACTTACTCAAACACAGAGCTGTCATTCTGGTCCCCCCAGATGAGGATCTCTGTGATGGAGCGGATGGTCTCCACCAGCAGGTTTCGGTTGTGGTCTGTCACTGTCGTGTTTTTAGTCAAGACGTGGTACATGTACCTGGCGGAAGAGACGTAGACAAGACGTGTGAAAGGAAGCCTGCAGTGATCTACAAGTGGAGACCGATCTATGGGCGTGTGCAGGCTGAAGTTCGCGTGACATCCCCCTCACTCTGCTGATAAAGCGATGCACATGCAGGTGTGGACAAAACTTTCACTAGCCGTTCTTATTGGTGCCAAACTTCACCCTGTGCGGACGTATAATGAGCCAGGATAGCTAAAAAAAACACCTGTGTCCATTTGCATCCGGGCAATGGGCCTTTTAGCTTTGATTTTTTTCTATACTGACTTTATTATCGATAAACATCAGAATAGTACAATATCAGTTATGTTTAAGAGTGGATTTTCACTTTAAATATAAAAACTACAAGCTACTTCACATGGCCAGCTACCTTCATCTAACTGAAACGAAACGACAGATCGACTATAGATGGTGTTATCTCCTGGCTGAGCATTTGTGCAGCTGTGCTGTTATTTTAACTGTTACTAACTTGGCTAATTTCAACGCCGACATTCGTTTTCAAGCAGCTAACGTTAGCTTATCTAAAAATGCTAGCTACTCACTTCAAATGATCCAAGGAGTGGATGTTTTTCGTTCTCCCCTGTCCTCCAACCCAGCTCCGCGACCGGCCGAACATGGCTGTGGCTTGAAGGGGGCTGAAGCTTTAGACGGCGAGTTATTTCGCTAACGTTAGTGTCCGCATCTAGCTAACGTTACCCATTTACACCTACTTTCCCGTGTGCAGATAGCTACTTAGCAAACAGAAGGTGATAGGCGGCGATAGCAGCGATGAGAGGTCATTACGTAACGGCGACTGTCGGACGGGTCGCGTGGGAGTTGGTGTTTTTTCGGGTTTATTCGGCATACAAGACCGAGTCGAGAAAAACTACATTTCTGATTTCCTGTGTTGGCGGTGACGCTTGTAGCACGCGACACGTCCTCGCGAGGTGCTTGTCACTACATCTATTTTAAATATTAGGACAATAATATATGCATGCTTGTAAATAATTTTTAATTTGGTTGCATAAATCCCTTATTTTCAAAGCTATATTGAGTAAATCCACGTCATTGTTCAAATTATTTTAAGAGATATTGAATATTATTTTGTAACAAATAAAAGCCCGTCACTAAAGTAAAAGTTTTCCTTTATTTGTAATAAAGTATGTTAGTAATCTAAAAAAATGTTTACCTGAAAATTTTAACATTTAATTTATTTTTATTTTATTTATTTTCTTAACGTTATTTTTCTCTGTTGGAATTACTAATAATCTCTCATCTTTGTATTAAATAAACTGGAACGACTATTCGTTAGTTGTTCTTGTTTTGACTTTGTCTTCCAATTTTTTGCTAATAAAATTTGAAGGGGAAAAAAAGGTGCTCACTACGCCGATTGACGCTTTCTTTCGGCCAATCAGAGAAGCTCGCGAAGCCGTGAGCCAATCAGCTGCCGAGGCTTCGTGGGTCGCTTTTGTGGCTTGTGCTGCTGTTTTGATGCAGTTCGCAAAAAAATGTTAGAAGAGGACAATTAGCTGTTAAAAGGAGGACAGAAGCGTGTGTTTATGAAGGCTCCGGTACGAATGTGTATACGGGAAAACTCGGAATACTTCTAGACATGTTAGAGTTTGTTTTTACTAGCATTGCATGCTAATGTTTTTTGCCGTAGCCTGCTGGCATGGCGTGAATTCCGCAAACCCAAAACCCAATGTCAAGAATGCGCCGAGCTTGTTAACATATTTTGATACTGTTCGTCGAGGATTTTTCTTCTTTAGCTATGAACGTTACGCCCTCACGTCTACCTTTTTTTAACCCAGTTGTTTATAGCTCAGTTAAAAGCTGCTTCTTAACCACTGCTGCAGGGTCGGGACGAGCCGAAATGGACACCCCAGCCCCGTCCCCATCACCCCAGACCCGTTTGTAGCACCAACTCCACTTCGCCTCATCCTGGCTACTGCACACACACAAGAACCCACGACGTGGCTTTCTTTTCTATGACACACCCAATTTATGCCCAGCTAGATTCGATCGAATCGCTTTTGGACGAGCTCCCATATATGTTTTATCTGGGCCTGTTCTTTGTGAACGTCCTGATCCTCTACTATGCCTTTCTGATGGAGTACATCGTCCTGAATGTAGGGATAGTGTTTCTGCCTGAGGACATGGACCAGGCGCTGGTGGATCTGGGGGTGCTGTCCGACCCGGCCTCTGCCCCCTACGACACAGACACGGAGCTGGACGTGTTTGAGGGCTATCTTGAGTGAAGAGGAGGCCCAGGAGAAAACGGGGGTAAAAAAAAAAGGGACATAAAGGTGGTGATGATGATGAAGAAGACCAGAGGAGAGTGGGCCAGCTCTGACACACTCCTGTCAGCGATGTGGGGGGGGAAACCATCAAAGCAGATGCTGTTGCTGCCTTTATTTCACACATACATGTCAGTGAAAAAGTAAGCAGAGCCAGAAAGAAAGTTTATGCTTTTTAGGCTTTATATCGCAAGGTTTTACTCTGGTAACTCTAAAAGTATCATCATTCACAAAGCTTAATGTCTTTATGCGAGGTTTAAACCTCTATAAGCCACTTAAGAGGCTATAAAAAACATAACACTTGTGTGTCTCTTGTCCCTAGGTTGTCACGCCTCAAAAGAAGATAACTTGAAGAGCACTGCACCGGATCAGCACCCAGCCGGTGGGTGGGGAAGGCGGAATCTGTGTCCCTCACTTTAGACACAACAAGAGATGAAAAGGAAGCACAGCGTGCATGTGGAGAGAGATTGCTGCTCCCTCTGGATGAAAAATGAATGTTCCTGGCGACGTGGAGAGCATTCACAGTATCCTGCGTTGTGGCCAGCTCAGATCCAGCAGCACGGAAAGGAACCAGATCATCCGGACTGCCCTCGTTCTGGCAGCAGACTGACTCAGACGGAAATCGACTCAGAACTCGCCACTCCAGCCACAGCGTGGCGTCCCGCACAGTGTGAGCAGACACACGCGTATTACGTCTGCTGTGCACTATAATCACTCACAGGACAACTCGTTTTGAACCGTTTTGTGTCCCTTTTGGGTTTTCAGAACGCTTCGCCGCTTAGCAGGCTCACTCGTCCCTCGGGGTGTCATTTAAAACGCGTCTTTTGAGATCATCCATACTGTATGTCTGCTTCAGGGCTGTACGCACTCTCAGGAGCACGGTTAGGAACTCTGGGGAAAGGGCACCGGCAAGACATAACGCTGACACTGGACACAGGCTATGCAACTATAGGATACGGGAGAGCGCCACTCTTTCTGGGCCCCTCTTTAAAAATCAGGAACACCATACCACACCTGCCACACGCCTCCAAGAAGTGTTGTTTCTTTGACTTTTGTTAACATTTGAAATTGGTGTTCAAAACTATATTTTTCCACTATAAAATTAACTGATTAGTAATGACAGATGTGATTGGAGCTTGCCGAATGTGTCAAATGATCAGAATGAGGAGTATCCTAGGCCGAAACCTCACTTAAAAAGAGAACCTCAAAACAAGTGCTTCAGAGATTAATTTGTTCATACCGTGTTGCATACATGTTTTTTTTTAATTGTTACAATGTTAGACACATGGATGAGTCTTAACGCATGATATCGGTTGTGTGTTTATTCAGTTTAGGTGTGAGGTTTCTGTTTTATCTCTGCAGTTAGTTACCTTTGTTATGAATTCAGAATTTAGTTCATAGAATCAGTTTTCTTTAAAGCAATAATGAACTGGATTCATGAAATGGGGCAGTTAAATAAATAGTAATATGAATGATCTATTAGCTTTCTACAAGGTTTGGTTGTGAATGCATGGAAGAAAACCACTCAGTGGTATGTGTGTATATATATACACGTGTGTGAGAAAGCCTCTTGAGATTTGTCTTGACAGTACTATACATACTATAAGAGTACTTATAGCCCGGCTAATTAACTAAACTGTTGGGGAAATACAAAAAAAGAAGGTATGAGCCATCTTCCAGTATACGCAAATTGTGTGTAATATTCACACATGGCAATGTGATTGTGGTCAGCAACAGAAACAGTACAGATTAAAAACTGTTTAAATTTTTTATCAAAATCGCAATATGGCGCAATATTCCTCAAAATACCATTTTCAATGAAATGTCGTGCTTCAGAGATGTCCCGGCCCACACGTCATATTCTGCAGAAATCGTCTTCGTTCGGTACGGATCCCCACAGAATTATTTTATTTTATTTTTTTTTTCTATGAAAATAAGAATAATGATGTAAAAATGACCAATCCCTAATATCACGAATCATATTAGCAATATCAGTCTAAAATAATGGCAATTATGTATTTTTATTTATAATTGTTAATCCCGAGGAATAATCAGATGTCACTTTACACTTTGCCCACTCAGCTCAAATATTACACTGATAATAATAGCCAGTTCATTTCTATAGCCACATAGTGTAATGGAATCAAAAGAAAAAAGCCATTGTGCAGCTCAAGAACAGGAAGTGACTGATTTAGTAGAAGGGGACTTACCCGTGCGTTTTCCCAACTGTGATTAGTGACAGCTGATAACATGTTATTTTTTTATTTGAGCGTGTCCTTGAGCAATATTTTGTGGCGACATTGACCATATGCGGATCGGTCCAGAATAATTTTACTTTAGGCGTTATAGAAATTCATAAGAATTAGCATGTAGACACTAAAGCTCAGGATATTAATATTCATGAAATATTATAAAAAAAATCTTTATGGATCAAAACCCCATATAATCAATATCAGGTAAGGGCTTCCTGTAGATGTGTATCATTGGTTTATATTCAAACTACATCATGCTGGGGGGGTGGATGACGACAGCTGATTTTTAACCAAAGGTCAACTTCAGTGCTGCCAGCTGGCAAATTCAATGAATGAGAAGCGGAGCTGTTACAAAAAACTGTCAATGTTAGTTAGCAGGTAAAAAAAACAAAAAGAGCATCCATGCCATTTCTAGGCTGTGATGCCATACATGCACATGCTGTTATTATAAGCTACGGAACGTTACAGAGTTTTATTTTCCGATGTGTATTTAATAAACTTTAAGCGAATGCCAGTTTTTTTTTTCGCCTCTTACTTCAACTGTCATTTCTGGTTGATATTATTGAATTAGGTGAATAATCTGGTGAACTCTTGTTTTCCTAGTAACCGATGAGCTCTGTAACCATCGTGTCACACTGCAGTTTGTCCACAAGAGAGCATCAGTGCACCAGAGAAGAACAGCTTGTTTAGCAGAGGCTTTGAGGCCATTCATACTCGATAAAGGAAGGAAATCCACAGCTTTGTTTGAACCCAAAGGAGTATTACAGGGAAATGTCTGTGATTGACTTAGTCAGTCTTTGTAAAATAAATTTAATCTCCCTGGGACTTCCTGGTTGAATCAAGGTTAAATAAATAAAAATAAAAAAATGAGCTCCTTACCACATATCTATAGGTTTAGCACTGCTTGTATTTTCACATTATTTCTCAGTACTTCTTCTTAATTGTACCTTTAGGCAGAAGTAACAGCTAAGTATTTATATCAACAGCACAGTTTAGTTCCCCCCCTTTGTTTAGAAATGATAACAGAAAAAAAAGGTAACGATCTACACGGTGGTCCAGACACCATAACACCGCTAAAGGTTAATTTACGTCAAAATAGGGAACAGAAACTTTTTGGCAAGGAAGTAAAAGGAGGTTAAATATGTATTTCTTCAGTAAACATGAAATGATAAAGAAGATAGAGAAGATCACATGAATGCTGACAATATGAAACATTTTAATGTAAAATAAAGTGCCAGATGCTGATCTAGGTTTTTAAACAATGTAATTTACAGCAAATATTATAAAGCCTTTAGACAAAAAAAATAATAATAATATAGCGCAGACCTTTATCTGATAATTTCATAGAAAAACAGTTATAGTTAGCCCACTGGCAAATGTCATAGTGCAAATATGCTTGTTGGATTTGAACCAGGCATTGTGTTGTTTAAAGGGAAAGGGTTTCCTTCAGCGCAGAGTAGGAAATTAGGATAGAAGATCAACTCCAGTATAAAGCAGCAAGTAACCTCCCATATGTGATTTGGTTTAGTGCTCTCTCCCTCTCTCTCTCTCTCTCTCTCTCTATGTTCATACTGCAACATTCAGTTAAGCATACACACAGAATGTAATTGTAGTGTAAACACACAAATTCATAGCTTTGCGACATAGAAGTGCTACAGAGTTCTAATGCAAAAGGATCCTGTGGTCTTGCTGCTGAAGTCTCTCGAATACTCCATATGGAATACACTGGTTCCACATCCTGAGATGAGATGAGAAAAGAAGAATCAAAAGTGAGAAAAAAAACCCAAAACACTTTATGGATAAAAACTAAAGAGATATTAGTTGTAGTATTCTCACCTCAGAGTCTTGATTTGTTTACAGTTTCTCAGACTGGCTCCCAAACTCTGTGCTCCAACATCTGTTAACTTGTTGTACTTCACACTGTCGAATGGAATAAAACGCGTTTAAACCCAAAAAAGCGTCTCTTTAGTCGTATCAGCCTTAAATGTCTAATGGAAAGGTGAGATCTTACTCTAGGTTGGTGAGAGACGCCATGTGAGGGAGGACAGCAGCCAAACTCTCTGCACCTTCATCGGAAATCACATTACTGTAGAGACTGGATAAAACAGAGGGAGGGAGAGAAAAGTGGAAGGGGTTTATATTATGGACAAGTATGTTTTGCGTGTATGTGTGTGTGTGTGTGCGTACGATTGTGCATAAATCAATACCTTAAGCAATGCAGTTTGGGCAGATCCTTCAGTGTGGTCACCAGTTTCTTCATTCCCTGGTCTCCTATACAATTCTGTGACAGGCTGAAAATAAGAAAGAGGAAGCACAGCGTTAATCAGAATTACATAAAGACGTTAGCCTGTTATCATCTTAGTGGATCTAAATAATTAAAGTATACAGCAAAGGAGACCACTTGTCGCATTTAATTTTTTTGAAAGACTTGTGGAGAACATGCAAAGAAAGCTGTGATTAAATACAAGGGTTATTGCACCAAATATTGATTTAAATTTATGTGTGTAATCATTAGTATCATGTTGTTTTAAAATAAATTTCATCTTGTTTCTTTGCATTGTTTGAGGGCTAAAAAGATTGTATCTTTATTTTTTTTTTGTCCATTTGTCATTTTTTGCAAATAAGTGCTCTCAACAATAATATTCCAAATAACAATTATATTTTTATTTGGAATTTGGGGGAAATATTGTCAGTAGTTTATAGACTCAAACAAAAATGTTCCTTTTTCCCAAACACATAGTTATAAGTAGTAAAATCAGAAAAACTGCTAATTTTGCAGTGGTCTCTTGTTTTTTGTTTTTTTTAAGAGCTGTATATGCCAATAAAATAAATATACATGTTTAGACATGTTTAGAGAGATTGCCAAAAAGATGAAAAATCAAAAATGTAATAAAAAAAGATGTTCATGATATGCAAAGGGTGAATTATAATAAGTGAGTTTACATGCACACTTGCACTGTATCATGGTCATGATTGGGGTTTTAGAGTAAGATGGTAATGTTTTACACATCTTAGAAATGTGTTTACGATCACTGGATGGATTTCCAGGAAATTTGGTCTTTTTTATTCACCCTAGCCTGTAGGCAGATTAAAAGAAAGTAAGAGAAGAAGAATGTTGTTACTCACTTGAGTATTTCCAGGGAACAGAGGAAGACTAAAGCTTCAGCCAGTTTCTCAGCTCCTTTGTCTCCGATCTTGCTGTTCTCTAAACTGAAGGAGGACAGAGAGTGTCAGACACTGGAAACACACACCAAGTGACTCATGCACTGAGAGAGAACAAGTGCAGAAGTGTGTATATTTACTCTAAGTGCTGTAGGTTTTTTAAACCTGGCAGGAGTTCCCACAGTTTGGGAAGAGCCAGGGGGCCGATCTCTGGACCAAGCCTAGAGGGAAAGACACCATCATCAATATTGTCATCCTCATCCTTATCATCACCCCCTTCACATACACAATGTTAGCGTAGCGTTACTCACTCTAGCTTGTGTAGCTCTTTGACTGCTGGTACGCCTGCTGCCAGGATGGACTCTGATTGGCTGGAGCTACCGGAGAAGACAACACGACAATTTAGCTCATATGTAGCAACGTATATCTGTGTGTATCTGTGTTTGGTGGTGTATTACCTGTCTGACAGCCTCCTGCTCATGTGTATGTTCACCAGCTTGGCCAGGTGCTCTATGTGGCACACCTGCGTGGCCTTCAGAGGGTGGATCTTGAACTTGGAGACCATCTGTTGTAGGAGCTCTTCTTCTCCGCCCTGCTCGAGCTGCTCCCAGAGGGTGATGACATCAGCGATGCACGCCCTAGAAGACAAGCAACGCTTCAGTCGTAAAAAGGCCTGATATTGGGTTGCTGAGCTATGATTGGACAGTCACTGTTTAAGGAATGGATTCAGCAAACAGTTGAAGCTTTTTTGACTTATGGACTGTAAGCAGTACCTGTATGTGTTGATGTTACTAAGTCCCACCAGGGCTCGGAGTCCAGAGATCTGTATCCCAGTGTCCTCCAGTTCCAAACAGAACCTTCTACCTTCACTTCTACCCATTTCGAGAATGTTCTGCAATGCCAACCTGTCCGGCGGGTTGAGTGAAACTCTGTGAAATGTCAGGACCTCTGGAAGGTTCGCCGCCAGATGAGCAGCAATTTGTGCACTGTCACTGTCTCTGGTACCGTCACCATGTGTGTAACTCGCCTCATAAACATAGTGACAGGCCTCTAGAACCTGTGCAGGGCTCAGGTCAATGTGGGAAAGACCCTCGAGGTGTTTGGTTACTAAGCCCTGCTTTCTGACCACCATGTCTCGGAAGGTTGTCTCTGTAATTGGGTGAAGCCTCTGCAGCTCCGCGGTGCTGTGGAACAGGAGGCCGACTGCAAATCGCTGAGTTAGCTCCAGCTCCTCTTTTTGTGGTCGCCGACGCCCCTTTGTGCTTGAGTGGAAAGGGAGGGTCTGGAGGAAGGTGCGGTCTGATACAGTCCTGGGAGAAACACAAAGTGAAAGACAGTCAGGGAAATTCACATGAGGTAGACCAGTGAAAGAGGCAAGAGGCATTTGGAATTGGGGATACACTTTCACTTTTAAATTAAAAAGAAACATAGAAGATTCTGTGCCAGAGCTCAATCAATAAGACCACTTGTGGGAAAATAACATTGTGATGAATCAAGAAAGTGCATATTTTTTTTTTACCTTGACAGAGACAGATGGAGTCCTGCCAGGTAACTCTGAAGGAAAGGGTTTGCCCACAGCAGGATGTTACTGCTGACATCATTGTTTTCCATCTCCCTGCTTTCTTGAGTTTTCCTCTTATTTCGTTTTTTTCCTCTTCCTGTTTTTGCTTCGGCCTCCCTTCCTCCTCCCTCCCCCTCAACCTGCGTCACACTTAGTGGATGAGAGAGGACGAGCCCCGTCCTGAGGCTGAATGCCTTGAGTTTGGTGGATATGGTCCTTCCTGGTGGAAAGACGGAAGAGTTGGCTTTGACCCCTTCCCAGGCCAAAGAACTCAGCTGGAACAGCAACTCCCTCTCCTCCATGCTATCTCCTTTGCTTCTAACACTCTTTATCTCCTCTGTCTCCTCTTTATCTGCCTTTTCCTCCTGTACCTTTGCCTGCCTTGCTTTTCGGGTGCGTATTTTTGGAGTATTTTTGGAATCCTTGTTGCTCAGAGTGCTACTTGAGACATTTGTCTGGGTTTCTTCTTCAGATTGAATCTGTGCTTGTGTCTCAGCCTGTGAATGTGTGCCCCTGTAGTCCTGTTGCATTTTTAGGCGAATCACTTGATGGCAGAGTCCGGTCAAAGTTCTTGGTAGGGCCTCCAAACTTTTGGACTGCTCCAAAACCAAGCAAACCAGCCGACATAGCCCGGGGATCCAGCAGAGGAGCTGTAGATTGCTGCTGGTTTTTAGGCAGTCCACAGCAGATGCCCTGAGATCAGGATCAGGAAAATATTGGGACAAATAGCTCTGGACAGATGTGGGGTTAAAACCACACATCTCCAAAAGGCTGTCTGCCCGCCGCAGTAGCTGGGTGGCAGTGCCTCTTGGTCGGGTAGAGAGCAGAAGAGTGCAGCCTGGTAGGAGGACCCTCTGAAGGATGGCAGAGTATAGCTGTCTCACTGTGTAGGCCTGTGCTTTACTGTCTTTCTGCAATGACGCAATCAAGTTTTTTTCTTGGGTCTGGAGTAGAATCTCAAAGTCCCGCAACTCATCAAATCCATCAAAAATGATAAGCACACGCTTAGGGGCTGCGAGCATTTGAGCATACACTGCCTCAGGGTTCGCGCATGGAGGGACAAAGGAGGAGAGGGTCAGTAGGAGGGTCTGAAGACTATAGATCGGCTCTGTCACGGTGAGCGCTTTGCTGTCCAGTAAGAAGACAAAGTCAAACTGCGGGATTAGGTTTCTGGACCAGTCAAGGCAAAGCTTCTTGATGAGGGTGCTTTTTCCCATCCCCACATTGCCGAGCAGCAAGATGTAGCGTTTGGGTTTGTCTCCGTTTGAGCTCTCAAAGATCTGGCGACAAACAGTTAAACACTAGTCATGCAAACAAATCAAACTCAACAGCATGGTATCAGGTTACCAGCAACACATGTTTGGCAGTGATTAGTAAGCACACAGGGTGATAACTGCTGTAAGCAAAAGTGAAACTCTTACCTGACTCTGCCCCAAAATGCTTTTCTTTCTGTCTGTTTCTCCCAGGACGATGAGCTCTTTGTCCAAGAATTTGTTTGTGCTTTTTCCAGACCGAAGAATTTCTCTCTGAATTATTTGCGCATCCACGTAATGAGAAGTCAGGCTCAACCCCACCTCCATGTTCTGACAATTTTCACTCATATGGTCTTTGGTTTCCTGAATGTATTCCATGACAACTTCTGAAGAGTAAAAAGGACAACTGAATAACGAGCCGTGTCCCATGATTCGCAAATAACATTTTTAGAGACATGTGGGAACTTACCTGGAATGTCAAGGACAGTCGGAGACTGAGGAACAGGCGATTCCTTACGAGGGGACATCTCTGAAATACAAAAAGTCAATGTTATTTGTAACATGGCAATTAACGTAAAGGGTAACTCACCCACAGGGAGAGAGGAATGAGACTCACCAATACTGGGGGAGATTGGTGAGACACAAGAGGGTGATAAGGCCTTGCTGGCAGTGTCTGATAAAGATCCAGGTGGGGATGAGCTCATTTGGACCGGCGCTACTGCGCCGTCAGCTGAAAACAGGAGAAGTAAAATGTGGAAACTGCATTCACACATAAACACGGCCATTTTGTTTTTTTGGGGGGGAGAGGCAGAATTAAATGAGGAAGCGCAACACAAACAACACTGTATCGGTTTGAGATCAAGAAGATTGAGATGTTATAAATATTTACATGAACAACTCCGATTTAGTTCAGTGAGTTTTACTTACTTGGGGATAGGGGCAGCACTTGGCGGTTGCAGGGTGGTGAGGGAGTAGGCACTGTTTAAGAAACAGGAATACAATTATCAGACATACACAGGGGAGTAAGACAAGCCACAACAAGTCATTTACCGTTTATAAGAAGTATTTCTATGAAGTGTAAGCAATACAACATTGATTTAACACCATAAAACACAAATACAAGTGATACTGACTAAATTCAAGTTAAAATGCTGTTACGCTGCATCTGGAACCACCTCAGTCCCAATTGTAGATATTTTTAAATCCAGGTTAAAAAACCACTTCTCTTCTCATGCGCTCATTGAATCTCTCTTTTAAGGCATTTTTTTTTTATTTGCACTCATGCAAGTAAATCATCACTATATGCTGCAAATCTATATTTTATGCTAGTTTCATTTAATTGTTTTCTCTCTTTCTATTTTCCTGTACTTTATTTTTATTATTAATATAATATGTATTTTTTAGCTTTCAATTCTTACTGTTAAATGTTTGTTCTATGCAAAGTGCTTTGAGTTGCCCCTGGGTATAAAATGCACTATTTATATATTTTTTAAAAATTAGCCGCCTTGCCTTGTGTAGGCATGCATAGACAAGTAGTAGGAATGTAAACAGCAAGTGTAACTTAACAAAACACTTGCCTGGATGTGCTGGTCCCTAAAGGTCCCCTGTAATGACTCACTCCATATTTTAAATCCCTTTTAAGGTTAGTTTTATTAGGAGAAAGATAGACAAAATCTGGTTTATGTTCATCACATTGCATGTTGTATGAATTATACGAGTCTCACCTAATATGTATGTTGATGCAGCAGCTGTGTTGGGGAGTCTCACAACCGGAGGAGGGAGACTTAGCGCCTGAACAACCTGAAGCCCCGAAGTGTCTGGGATGATAAACTGGAAACTGGAGGGATGGAGATGAAGGATTCTCGGAGGAGGTGTGTAGAGGCCAGCTGTCTCTGCTGGACTCACATCTGATCCTGTTTCACTGCCTGCAAAACAACAAGAGCAACGAGAGTGACTGTTGTTCTCTGTATCTGTTTTTTTTTAGTTTTTTATTAAATCTTTATTAGAAGAAAAGTAGGTGATAAATGCTCTTCTGTACATGTCATCTGCTTATAGGTAAGGAAAAACACGGACTTAACAGAAGATTAATTAAAATTAGGGAAGCAAATTGCGGTAAATTAAACAAAAAGAACATAAAGATACATTTAAAGGGACCCTTAATAGCATCCCTATACAGATTCTGATTTGGCAGGCTACTTGCAGTAAATGTCATAAAATAAGAAGGAAATAAAGGTAAAAACTACAAAAAATGTGCAGTTGTAAAAAAGATAACAAATGTAAAATACGTGTGTATATCCATCCCACAAGCACCTTTAATTTCCATAAAAACAGCTTCTTGTAAAGCTTATGGAAGACAGGGGTCTCCGACGAAATAACAAAGGACATTGTACTGGCAAACAATAAAGACATATCCACGTTTGAGTTTTCAAGTTAAACCACTTAGCTGAAGTTTTTGCTCGTTCAGGCAGTGAACTACAAAGGGGGTCCACCAAAGGAACGAACTACTGCCTTAACTGAAATGACTTGTCAATATGACGTAAGCCACACAACTGCAACGCCCCGGGTTTGGGAGCTTTGTTGAAAACACGGCAATAAAAAAAATTCTAAATCTGATCAGGGAGAAGTAAGGTGAGAGTTCTTCTTTTGCTTTATTATGTCCTCCACCCTGACAACTTCAAAAATAAACTTCCTGTTTCTTCATCTAGGGTGTAATGCTTAGTAACACATTATT
The DNA here is from genome assembly GCA_030544235.1 of Lepturacanthus savala. NCBI lineage: Eukaryota > Metazoa > Chordata > Actinopteri > Scombriformes > Trichiuridae > Lepturacanthus > Lepturacanthus savala. The sequence goes on along the minus strand of CM060482.1, from coordinate 8,709,660 downwards.
AGATGCTGTGTATACGGTAATAATACCTTCTGCCTACATAGTGCTTAGTCTGTTGGTCAGTGGTCTGTTTGATACAACATCCTATCCACATAGGACATTTACATTTAAAAAATATTCAATTTTCAGCAATATAGCCTGATTGATTATTAAAAAAAATTAATATCTATCTCATCTATCTTCATCTAAGGATCCATCAATCGATGGAAACTTACGTGGAGTGACAGTTGGCCCAGTCTGCACCTCTTTACTCTTTGTTCGACCTGCAAGAATTGAAGAACCACCATTACAACTTGGCATGTTAATAATGATAATTAACAGGTTTTTCCTACGTTTTCCTTTAGCTGAATGTGTGAACTTCACCGTGTACAATGATGTATGTGCAGAGTTTGATGCCAGAAGGCCGGTTTCATAATTCATCTGCTGAAAGATTCAGATTCCGATTTTAACCGACAAGCAGCAACAACTAGTTTGGTGCCAGTCCTGCTCTGTTGTCCATTTGGGACGTGGATTTTTTAAATCTGCAGTGCACAAACACTAACAAAACTACTATTACAAGTACAAAACATCCTGTGTCCAGAAGATAAACTAAAATAAAAATATTTGCATATTTTTTGATTATGGAAATGTTTATGTGTGTATGTGTGTGTGTGTGTGTGTGTGTGTGTGTATGTGTGTGTGTGTGTGTGTGTGTGTGTGTGTGTGTGTGTGTGTGTGTGTATGTGCCATGATACATGCCCAACCTCACAACAAGTCCAGGATCAAAATTCAGCCCAGTCTGGACTTTATAAACCAAAAGATGGTGATTAGTCTGTTGTTTGCATTATATTTTATTGTTTGACTTCACCTGCATTTGCATTTTTGCTGAGTATATTAATGCAATTAATGCTGTTTAATTTCATATATTTATAATGCATTTTTCCTACTACTCCAGGCAGCCATTGACCTCTAGTCATTTCTGGGGATGAAAAATGAAAATCAACTATCATACTATTTTTTTTTATCATTATGTGGTGATAAATTCAAGTCTTCAAGTCTTCAATAATTCCAACAGGAACGCAAACTTGGTGGATTACACCAGGGGTCACCAGCACTGCTCCTGAAGAGCCACCATCCTGCACTTTTTAGGAATCTCCCTACTAACACTCCAGATTCTAATCATCAACTCATTATCAAGGAGCTTGTTAATAATTAAAACCAGGTGTGCTCGACCGGGGAAATTCCTGAAAGCAGCAGGACAGGAGCCAGGTTGGTGAGCATCAAAATACTTGAATTAAAGGGACAGTGCTGTCATGTCATGTGGTGTAACCCTAAAAACTTTGTACCAGATAGTTTTACTCTCTTAAAAAGGTTTTTTTTTGGTTACACCATTTGATATTTTGTATCTTTTCAAATGTCAAGACACCAACATGAACATAAAATGTACATTTTGAGATGCCCGGTGAATGCTTTTAAAATTGTATTTTAAAAAGTTTTTAAAAACTTTCTTCATCTTACCAAATATTATTTGTCACTGACCCTAAAACCAATGGCTGCTTTGATCGATAGACAGTAATACAGATTTCTAAAAAAAAAAGATTTATGGTCATTATAAGATTGTTAAACCGCCTGCCAAAATTATTAGAGTGAGAATGAGTTTTGACTTTCACCTGGAGTTTGCTCTAGCAGTTTAGGCCAATAGGTTACTGGCCGGGTTGTTTATTGTCATATCAGGAACTGAAATGTTATTGATAGTTAACTGACAGAAAACCTGTTTGGGTCAGTCACCTGATGTTCGCTGCCTTTTAGGCCTGGGTGTCATGGCTTCAGTGCATTGTTGTGACCGGGGAGCTGGTGAGAAAAAATGTAAACCAAATATTTGAATCTGCCATACAGACAAGGAAAAGCAGGGCGTTGGTTCAGGTGTTTTTTTCACCCTCAAAAATGAAGTTTAATCCGTCAAAGGGATGATCAGGACACTGATTTGATACGACACTGAGTGTTTATTTACCTCTTGGCCTTTTATTCCTGCCATTTGCATTGCTTGGCGGTTGCTGGTGGCCGTCTGGGTCGGGCAGCTCTGTTACAGTGAGAAGGTCACCTGAAAGGCATCAAAGAGGAAGTAAAAGAGTCAGAGAGGCTTGAAGCGGGCGCAGTACCCAGAAACCATTGTAATTCTGAAGAACTTTAATACAGAACTGAAAATCCCTGCATGTCAGGCTCAAAACGTCACTAAAAACAAGGTTTCTTAATCTTTGTGTTTTGTTCGCATCTCTTCTACTTCCTCATTTCTGTTCGAGAACTAAATATAGGAAAGGCGCGTGCGTGATAGCCTTTCACTTTTGCCCAGACTGAGATTACACATGTGATGATGGAAAAATCCTAAAGTTACACTACCACATCAGGAAATATTTCATATTTTATATATGTTATACGACCTATCTATACTTTAATATATATTTAATTTGGTTGCCAAAAACTGATCTAGAAGCATTTCCACTTATTGCATAAAAGGTACTGTCAACACCAATCACTTTATATGACAGTAAAGCAATACAAAATCCGTTATATTTAAATTTTACAGCTCTCTCAGGCCCCAACTGACGAGTTCTTTTTTTAGCGTAGCATTGTGACTTTTGAAGCACGAGTGCAGCTGTTTTGACATTTTAATGGCAGAGGAAATGCCAAAAAACTGCCCACCTCATAGTAGCTCACTACTACATCTGCTTATGATGAAGAAAAAGTGTGTCACTGATTGCTCATGTATCCAAAGTTCATTAATGATTAAACTATTTTCCTGTGGGTGACATGGTGGCGCAGGGGTTAGCGCTGTTGCCTCACAGCAAGAAGGTCACAGGTTCAAGACCTCCTTGGTCCTGGGTCTGGGACCTTTCTGTGTGGAGTTTGCATGTTCTCCCCGTGTCTGTGTGGGTTTTCACCGGGTACTCCGGCTTCCTCCCACAGTCCAAAAACATGCTGAGGTTAATTGGCAACTCTAAATTGCCCGTAGGTGTGAGTGTGTGTGTGAATGGTGTGTGTGCCCCATGATTGGCTGGCGACCATCTGAACCTCTTGCCGTAACGCGCTGGGATTGGCTCCAGCAGACCATGTGACCCTAATGAGGAATAAGCAGGTATAGAAAATGACTGACTGACTATTTTCCTGTTTTTTTCCCTGTATTTTATTCCATCCTGTGAACACATCATCTATTGCATGTATGTCTGCATTGGAAGAGGGATCCTCCTCTTTTATTTCCTCTTTATCCCTCATGTTGTGTTCCCAGACAAATCTGACTATTTCAAATTTTTTGTCTCTATAAAATGTGGTTAATTTGATCAGAATCTTTCAGAAAGTTTTGATCAGAAACTTTTGTACACTCAAAAATGGCCGATCATTGGAAATGAATGGGGGAGACCAGAAATAATGTGAGAAATTGAACTCGGGTGCATCTACATTTGTCAGATGGACACACACACACACACACACACACACACACACACACACACACACACACACACACACACACATACACACACACACACACAAAATGTGTGAATTTGTCAAGTGTAGTTTTGGGATGATTTTCTTTGTAAACAAATAAAATAGTTCCTATCGCTTTTGACCGCGAACACAACAGGTTTTACTTTTTGTGACTGTATAAAAACTTTGACCCAAAGTAGTCCTTAATAAACAGTAGATTATATTTCATCTATTTATTAAAGTAAAAAAAAATATCCAGAAACTGTGTTCTTTCAAATTCAAGATGGATAAGTTCAGATTAATGAGATACAGGCCATAAATAACAAATAGAAGTTCAAAACTTGTAATGTTCACAAGAAGTTATATTGATAAAAAAAAAATCTAACATAACAAGAGGTGATAATATATGTATTATTACAGTTTTAATGATGAGCCTAAATGGAACAATCAAATTTGACCGGAAACACCAAATTGATTGACATGAAATGAACAAAACATGAGGATTAAAGGGTTTTTTCTGAGAATTTTTCCTTGTATGGTGTGAAGGTCTAAAGACGGGGGATTTTGTGTTTCTGTTGCATAAACTGTATTGACGTGAATATGTGGCTTCTGATTGTTGGGCTATACAGATAAAATTGACTTGACTTGACCAAATTGCACCAAATTGACTTGGGTCCCCAGCAATACACCCGCCGTGTGTGAAGCAGATCGCAGGGACGGTTCTCGAGATACGCAACACTGTTAATTAATTAATAATTGTTAATAATTAATATACACTTTCCTTGGACTTTGATTGATGTTACATGTTGAAAAAATGGGAGAAAAAAAAGACATCTTACTATTTTTATTGTTGTTGCTGCTGCTGTTGCTGTCCTCACAATTCATCCATGGATCACCAAAGAGAACATCTGTGTCTAGATGAGGAAATGCAGAGAGAGGTTGACCAACTAAGACTAAGTCGTATGGTAACTATTTCTATGTGTGTTTCTTGTAGGCTATGTATGAGTAGATCCAAACAAGGTTGATTGGAACTTACCAAATTTCCTCTCGAAGTCATCGATCAAGAATTCAAATATATCATCTAAAATAAAAAAAAACAAAAAACAATGGCTTATTAGACTAATGTTGGTTCAACAAATCATGTTGTATATTCCTCCCCCAAAATGCCAGCATGTATATTATACTAGATTTCATAGGGTGGCTCGAAGGAAGTAGTGCATTGTTTAAGTGAGACCATTCAATGGAACTTATTTACACAGTTTATTCAGTTAATTGTTTCTTTTTCAAACATTTGACAGTATTAACCTGGTAAGTCCCACCCGTCCTGCTCCAATTCCTGCATCTTGGTACCTAGCACAAACAAACATACACGAAAGGAATAAAAGAGGGATATACATGTCAGTTGTCAATCTCGAGTCATTACTGAAAGAAAAAGACATGCATTCTCACAGCTGAATCTTTTTTTTAAGTATTTTTGGGGGCTTTTTATGCTTTTATTGATGGTGGTGGAGAGAGACAGGAAGGGGGAAATGACATGCAGGAAGACAGGTGCCCGATGGGGGATTCAAACCACCCACTGCTTCACTCAACGCCCCCTCACAGCTGAATCTTTAAAATATTCCAAATGTTATTGTCATTGTTTTCCGATGATGACGACATTATATCATGAGAAGTAAATGCTTCATGTCATAAGACATAATTAGCCTGGGTTTACCCATCCTTCAGTGCACTCACTTGGCTGTGAAATTTAGTTTGGACACCAATGATCTAAATGAAGCACCTATTTCAAGCATCTACTGCTGTGACTATGGCAAAACATGACAATGGGCAAATTTTCAAAAATGCTGAACTATCCCTTTAAATTTGGTTGTTTTAGTCAAGTTTATGCTACAATATACAATATATATATATACATTTAGGTTCCTCCGTTAAGGCCAAACCTTCAAACATGTAAATTTGGGATTTATTCCCATTTATTTCCCATGGAAAGTTTCCAACTTTGACAATTCACAGAAATTTCGCAAAGCCAGTTGTATGGCTATAAAAAGGGCAGTTCCTCCAAAATGATCAAATGGAAGCAAATATAAATTTCGAGTGGAGCGCGGACTAGAGTCTTTTTAATTTATGAATCATCACTTTCGACACACAGATGAACTCAAACAGGCAGATGTGACTTGAGATGTGACAATGACGTTTTTGCCCGAATCCTCATACATTACCCTTTGTTGTGCATTTAAGGTCAAAATCCACTGGTAGCAACAATGAACCCTCTCAAAGGCTTATCTTGTTGACTCGTTACCTCGAGTACACTAAAACACGATAAAAGGCTGTAAACATAAAAAGAAACTGTAACATTAAACAATAGCTATTACTACTGTGATACTATTTAATCTAAATTCTACTATACAATCTAAAAGGAATGTAATGTGAGGGCAACTGGCCTGTACTTCTTAAGCTGTAGGGTTTTTTTCATCTTAGGAACACCACATGAGATGATTTCCATATTTTGGGCATATGACTTGAGTCATCTGGGAGTTTGAAATGATTGTGAAAAAGACTATATATATATATATGTGTGTGTGTGTGTGTGTGTGTGTGTGTTATTATATAGGAAAATTAGCAATATAGGTTATATAGTTATTTTACCAATCCAGTGAATTGATTCTTTTAACAGGCCTTAATTTTTTGCCCTTTTCTTTTGTGACGGCCCATGTCCTGTTTACCTGCTTCCTCAATTCAAATCAAATTTCCAACTAAGGGAAGCCTGAACTGAGATGAACTCGTCTGAATTTTGTACCCTCCAGAAATGTTGTGACACTTTTCAGACTTGGTACAAGATTGTACTCAGGAACAAGACACTTCCTTAAGAAAGATATATTCTCTGACCTTTCCATAGAAAAGAATGGAAAACCATCAGATATTTGCAATTAATCGCCCATGCTAATAATCACTTTAGGGGAAGAAGCGACTTCTCTCTTGCTCGGGGGGTCATTTTATATCAAGATACCGGAGGAATGTGGAAATGTGGAATTGACTAGAAATGTTCTGCTGATGGTGTATGTGGTTCTGAAGCCTGGTGAACTGGGATGTCAGTTCAACCCCAGATCAGTTCAGAACCTCCAGTGGATGTAAGAATTCAATAAATCACCTGCAGCTGTCTGATCTTACAGCCTTTGAAGTCATGAAAACAAGAGCAATGTGACAGATTTGTGGGCGGATCTGTGGCTACATGGTTTGTGCAGATATTGCAACTGAAGCAATAATTCTTGCAGTTCATGCGCATGTTTGCACATCATCACATCAGGACTGTTGACAGCCAGGATGCAGACTCACTTCAACTGTAGACCAATAAATCAAAGTTTAGAAACCTGTTTCCTGTGAAAAAGCTTAAAGTGTGAACTTGTTTACTAGGTCTAGATAATGCACCTGTTGTTTTTTTATTTTAATAATTAAAAGGAAAAATAAATATTTACAGTCAGCCTGTGCACTTGCACATAAGATTATCTGTCATGCAAGAACGTTGCGTTACCAGAGCGACAAGGTGAGTATCACCAGAACCAGAACAATCTGGATCCAAAAACTGCCGCTCCAGAAAATATAGCTTTTATTGACAATGCATGAAATAAAAGACTCCTTTCAACGAGGTGGAAGCAAGGCAATTTCCATAGAAGGCCTGAATGCAGGCTTTAATAATGAAGGGGTGGATTCAGTCAGTCAGTCATTTTCTATACCTGCTTATTCCTCATTAGGGTCGCAGGGGTCTGCTGGAGCCTATCCCAGCACGTTACGGCAAGAGGCAAGGATACACCCCAGATGGTCGCCAGCCTATCTCACCATTCACTCACACCTACGGGCAATTTAGAGTCACCAATTAACCTCAGCGTGTTTTTGGACTGTGGGAGGAAGCCGGAGTACCCAGTGAAAACCCACGCAGACACAGGGAGAACATGCAAACTCCACACAGAAAGGTCCCAGACCCAGGACCAAGGAGGTCTTGAACCTGTGACCTTCTTGCTGTGAGGCAACAGCGCTAACCCCTGCGCTGGCATGTCGGGGTGGATTCAATTGTACAATAAATGAATAGGCAAAGGAAATAAATAATGGGGGACTATCAGGCAGGTTAGTGTTCGGTCCACAAAAATGTAGTCAAATTATTAAAAACCACCACTACAAACCAGTTTAACCATCTCATAAGTGCACATGCCAGATGGCCGCTCTACATAACAGCCCAAAACACACGGGTAAAAATTAAACAATACATCCAAGAAGACACCTGGGGAAGGATGCAGACGACCAAAAACAGGTCTGAGTTTCGGTCTCAGGTGTGTTTCTGTGCAGGGAGAAAATCACAGGTGATGGTGTGGGAAACCTTCTTTTGTTTGCCACAAGACTGCCCCCCCCAAACACACACCTGTGACAATTATTTTAAGAAATGCCAATGGACAATCTGCTGCTGGGAAACTCGCCTCAGCTATGAGGAACTAGTCGACTTCAGCCGCGCAACACAATAGGAATGTTCGGCACATTACATCAAAAGTCGCAAACACGATTGGCTGAAATGCATTTGAGAATGTAACAACTACTTTATGACACAATGCATAATCTCGATCATTATTGAGTGAACTTCCTTGTTGCAGCTACATGTGCCCCTGTTGTTTCTACCCATGCTGCCTGCCCCCAGTAGGATACTGCTGCATGCTTTCATTTGCTGTTGCCAGAGCAATTAAATCACTATCTTAGGGTTTGTCTAGAATTCCCCTTAAAGACCCAGTTGCGTTTCCCTTCAGTTTTTCCCAGCAACAACCTCTTTTCTTCTTCATCATCATTGCAGGGATATACCCATGGGTGGGTTTTGGCTGGTATAGATATTACTGATACACCAGGCTCGGCGCTAGACCCTCATCGTGCGTAATGGAGTTCACACGCCCTGTGATGGCTGAACTTTTGGTGCGTAATTTCATGCAGAACATCACAGTTACCAAAAGCCAAGAGACCAATTACACATATAGTCGTTTTTAGGATGGATTACGGTTATTTAAACGGCAAAGGGTGACATAAATAACCAAATACGCAAAAAAAACAACAAATCGGTACGCGCAAATATACATAAAAATAATAAATAAACGCAAAGAGAGATGTTGTTTATTTTACTGTAGCCGACAGACTTTAAGAAAACAGCTTCACATGGTTTAAAAAGTTACACATTTAGATCAAACCAATTGGGATTATGGCTATAACTATTTTTTTTTTGCCTTGCGCGCTTTTGGATAAACGCCTGGATAACATGAACCTGTCGGCTCACCTCACCGGATGATGTTCTCTGTCTCCAGCCGTTGAGATGGATTCGTGCTGTATATTCCCTGTGTGCATCTGCTACGTTACTGTAACCTGCACGTCTTGATAATGCGCGCAATTGGCATTCAGCCTCCGAATAACGCTTTTACTTTCACTTAGTCTAAGTGGGCTCCAGAGACGCCAAGTCGCTACACTGATGCAGCGGCAGTTGGTATCTGGCACGAAGCAAAGTTTCAGTTATGGTCATTATGAATAATAACCATAAAAAAACATAATTAGGCTACAAGTACACAATGCACCTGCAGCAGAAAGACATCCCTCACACTGGCAGTGTCCTGATCTAACCTTTATCCTCTGTTTCCTCTGGATCCTGCTTATTTCTTTGTACCTCTTGACATATGTTTGTTTCTTCTTCATATATTTCTCATGCTGATGCGATGTGTCCAAAATCTGTCATGGCCCCCTGAGACTAAAAGCTGCCTGGATCAAAATCCTGATCTGATTTATCATGTGAAACCAACAACACACCGAACATGGGCTAATTAGTTGAACAAGGAAACGGACAAACAGAAAGTACCTGCCCTACCTGTTCAGAAAAGAGGGTATTTCACACACACATGCATGCGCACATGCAGAAAAGTACCTAACAAACTAATACAAACACATATAAAAAAAAGTATAATAAATATAAAATATTATATTATCATATAATAATGATAATATAGTAAAATGAAATAAAAAAGTGTGTAAAAGTATACTATATAGTATCTCTGTATTGTGAAATGCACCACTATATGTCTGTTGTTTTCATTTACTGTTGTTTATACACACATACACACTCATGCTTGGCCAAAAATGGGAAATATGTCACTTTTCCTGCATGAACAAGACTGGACATGGCGAGCGGGATGACAAAATGCAGGAAGCGAAGACAAAAGGCAATAAAGGGTAAGGAATGTCATACAGTAGATGTCCAAGTTGACACGGAGATTCGGTTTCTCTCTCTTTTTTTTCCCTTCTTCATGATACAACCCCTAATTTGAAAGCCTGCACGATGGGGCACATTACAGCAAAACGGATCATGTCGCTGCCATTTTGACGCCGGAAGAACAATAACCGAACTGGATGAAACACGTAACAAATCTTAGCCACGGATGGACCGTAACTAATAAGTGATGATACTTCTGAGTTGTTGAGGATGAGGTCACAGTAGCTTACTCTCATGTGTGCAGGAGTCAAACTCCATCCTTGTAAATAAGGCCTGTTTTGAGACATGTGCATTCTTTTCTTGTCTCCAGATGGTGTGGTATGTACGCTGGTAGCAAGTTTCCCACAACAGAGGACGTATTGGCTTTTTATTTTCCAGTTTAGCTCAACTGGCTACGCATGCGTCAGCCGTTTAATCCCCGACAGAGATATGTTGTTCTCCATCTGCTTTAATAGCTAACTGCGGCATTCACTAGATTAAACTGAGTCTGATATAAATATTTGGAATTTTTGCACTGTAACAGACAGCAAAGCCCTTCTCTGAGTGTATTCATTAGGGTTAGTGATCCCCAAAGATGTTACTCATATGCCCAAGTGACTTTTACATTTGGAAAGTATTTGGAAACAGGGCAAATGCTGAGTGATTCCTCAAATCCTGTGCACAGGGCCGGTCCTACCCAAACTGAGGCTGTGCAATAGTTACAAAATCAGTGCCTAATAAAATGCTGTTTAAATAAAACAATCATTATGAGTAAGAACAGAGGATGTAAGCACACTAGCGTGAGTAAAATAATTTACACTTGAAATTAAAACAAATTTTAAAATGCAGCGCCCCCAGGTGGACAAAAGGGCACCAGGCACACAAGTGCTCGGAGCGTAGGGAGCTGTGACCCTGGCTGAGAATAACTGGGAATAAATCGAAACAGAAAGTTTAGGCATACATAACCGCCAAAGCGCGTCCTGGCATTAACCAACAAAGAAAGAAACCGTCTGCCCCGACTTGTTATGCAGGGCAGGAACAACGTCCTGAACTTACCAGTGTGTGAATCCACCCTCTCCTCGGTTTGATTTTCACAGTCGTCTACTGCACAGGCCTCAACAAGCGCAGCATCAAACGCCGTTTCGGAGACATTGAAATGATCCAATGTCAAGCCTGTGTCCATAATCTCTCCATCCTTACACTTAAAGTTGTCAGGGTACAAGTCTTGTATCCGGCAAGCGACTGCAAGCTCTGTTTCTTCCTCCTCCATATCAAAGACATGAAATGATGCATCATGGTCGGTTGCTATGTTTTCACTTGCTTTGGTAGTCATGCAAGGAACCAGTGGCAGCAACATCCTTTGTCCTTGGTCCCAATGCTGCCATAGAGGAACTGCTATTCGCCTGGCGGCCTCCTCTATCTGCTCCAGCCACTCCTCCTCGTCTGTGAAATTCCCCTCATCCTCTCTTTCACTTTCACTTGACAAGATTTGCATCGAATCTTCACCTTTCAGTAGTTCTGTCAATCCTTCATCTAATTTAAGGTCGCATTGGTGATCACCTATCAGCCCGTTACCGAGATAGCGTTTGTCCATCGTCAGCCCCCTGGATGGCGTCCAGTGGGTCAGTTCTTGTGTCGGTTTAGTGGTATGACCGTGAATCGGTAGCTTGGACCTCTTACTGATAGGTTCGTCCTCTGATCTCATTTGGTTGTGGCCAGCGGTGGCACATCCTCTTGACTTTGATTTCCTCACCGGACTGCGTTGATCTCGATGCCAGTGGGTGGCATCAATCGTTCCTTCCAGCTCGTCTGTTCCAGCTTTACACGCTCGTTCTCCGTGAACTGTCTCAGATGAAAACCCGTCAGTAAGTTGGTGAAGACCCAAGCTCCTGCTATAGGTCTCTGAGATGATCTGCTCCTTTACTAAACCCTCCAGCATAGCCTGGATCTCAGCGGGAGAGGCCCAGGTCAGAGCCAGTCGCACTCTGTCCAAAACCTCCTGGAACTCGGCCATGATGCCAACTTTTGCTCTCCAGACATTGATTTAGAGGAAAAGATACGTCAGAAAAGTGACAGATGGACTTTATACAGGAGGTGTTCTTATTAATGCAGGGAGGTTTTTGTGTGGTTGAAGGGGATGTCTGTATGAGGAGTTGTTTCACTTTTGGTGTGGAGGATGGGATTTTATATAATTGGGAAGTGAAGTTCCTCATCTGGCTGCAAAACCTCTGCACTATAAATTTGAGAGACAAATTTACCAAGGGCATCTTATCACTCCTTTGAGTTTCATCATCAGCATTGTGAATGCAATATCATGACACTCACCTTTATCATCAAGAAGCACATGGCTATCAGCACAATAATATATTTTGCCATAGAAGTTCCTAAATTGCTCATTACTCCAATACTTGTGTTTGTTTCTTGGCAACTTACACACAAAACAATTTGCTGATTCTTATGTAATCAGGTTTGGTTCATATTTTTTGGACTTTTTCCTTTAGTACTAAATACATTGAATACATTTTCATTTCCCTAAAGCCCAATCCATGTTTATCCACATATTTTTTGGGAACTGGGTTGACCAAACCGATGGTCTTTTGACTGTGATTTTTGTACCATGACCTTTGTTGTACCTCATCCACCAGTGTGTAAGATTTAATGGAATTTAGCACAACATGGATTGAGCTGCTTTTATCTACACAAGGAGCGGGTCCCCCCCAGCAGAATCTGCCATGTTCTACCACCATGTTGCTACAGTAGACCAGGACAAACCAATCAATGGCTCTATAGACGTCCATTCAGGTTTTATGGGCCACCATAGGTTCTCTTACACCAGGGCGTGCAGGTTTTTGTTCCAACCAAGCAGTAACACCCCTGAATCTACTAATGAAGGTCCTTAGCAAGGGCTCTAATAGTTGATTAGTACAATCAGTCTGTTTGGTACAAAAGCCTGTGCGTACACACAGTGGCTCTCTAGGACCATGTTTGCCTACCCTTGTCCTACATGTTTGGGTAATACGTTGGTTGCATTCTGCGAAATAGCCACTAGATACTGCCAAAAACTATGCACCTTTGTTTATTTTTTAAATAATGGAAGATGCAGCTGCTTACAATTCTTAAATGAAATAATTTGATGATTCCAGTGATACAAAATGGTTCAGTGCATACTGAAACATTGCATATGCATACATTCCTTATTTAGTGGGAATCTTGTTGTGTACAATGTTTAATATAATAATAGTATTTTTATCATTAGAATTTAGTTTCTTGAAAAATCGAGGGAAAAGTTTTAGAATTTGTAGTCATATTTTTCTAACTCAGCAGACTGTGGGACTGGTAGAGTGAACTACATGAGAATCCAACATCTACATAGATGTGGGTGGCTGTGGCCTGGCAGGATGCAGATGCAGTTTCACATGTCTTTTTCAACAAACTCTGGAGGAACTATCACCATGTACAACAAATTACACACAAGGGCACACACTGACATATGCACAAATAAAAAAAATGATGTTGAGCATTTCCTAGGAATATTTATTTCGCAATATTCTGAATTGTGAGTTTCAAGGAATCTGAAGATGTAATAGCAGATGAGAGCCATGCTAACACCTCTGTAAGGCTATGCTGTGCTTTGAGCTAGATGCTAAATAATCAATGCACGACTAGTAAAAAGCGTTTGGTCACCTTGGTTGTGTATGCTAACATTTGGTAACATGTACAAAAAATAAAGTACAGCCTCACAGTGTTTTATAGAGGTTCACTACCTTGTGCTGCATATCACACGCTCTTGACTTTGCGTAAACCTTATATTAGAAACGTGTAGCGCAACCTGCTAGCAAACCATTATAAAGCAAACCACCATCCACAGCAGTTTCTGTCACATAAGGAACTAAGAGAGAAAACGTGATCATTTTCAGGTCAACCTGAGGATGTACGTCACATTCATATCAGTACTTGGTTAAGATATTTCAGTATGGACCAAAATGGTGGACTAATTGTCCATCATTTCTCTACATAGAGACACATCACTGGTCTAAAAAAAGAAAAAAAAAACTTCACTACTACTTGATGTTTGATCATTTATTTTATAAATCAGCCAATGAATTTACATCATGCAAAACATTTTTTTAATAAACCAGTAGTTGAGTCACTCAAGTCATAACCCTCAAAAAAGATGTTGTTGATCTCAATGGGACTAACCTGGCTAAATAAAATTAACTAAATTTAGACGTTGAAGAAAGTTAAAACCCACTATGGGCCAAATGTTGATACATTTTGCTTTGGTCTATGAAAACTGCTAATTCAGATTTTTTTTAGACATTGCAAAAATATGGCTCCAGATGATATGAAAACATTAATCTATATGACCTATCTCTCCCTACAGAAGTGTCCTTATTTAAAAAGGTGGAATGATTACAACCACAGAGAAAACTATATCAAATGAGAATCTGAAACTTAAAAGCATGGTATAGTACAGTGGATCATCTCTCATACTTTGGTTTGGCCTCTCACGGTCCCCTCAGATCAAATCTGACATCCCTCCACATCTTATGGTGTATACCAACTTTGTTAGAAATTTCACGCATCTATCATAAAATGCATAATTGTTGTGGTTATCCACTAGACTAGTAGTGATACGACGTTTTTTTGTAATGAAAGCTCTGATTTTCAAAGTGCTCATTTGGAAATAATAAAGCTGTAATCAATTATCAATGTTCACTTTATTACAATGTAGAATTAGTCTTAATATCACTATTGTCATTATTATAAAGTTGTAATTATTTTTATGATCCCAAATACCGTTTCTGTAAACGCTGCCTTGGCCACCCAGCAGCTCACTAAAGGCCATGCAAGCTGCTGCCATTCGTGCATTTTAATGATGTTGAGATAATTCTACTGGTAATTCTTTGGTTAAAAATTGAAATCCAAATGTTATGCCATTTCCTTGGCTGTTATTGACTTTTATACAGAAATGACTAGTGTCTACCATTTAAAGGATAATTTATTTTCCAAATATAGAAATACTGGGGGAATTTAACCTTAGTTCACCTTTCAAAAACACTCATTTCAAAAGACTTGTGACAGATGTCTCAGTGTTCTGGTGTGACTGTGCAGGGCTGCCATTAGAGTGTGTTCAGTTGGTGATTAGCTGCTACTCTGGTCCTCTGTCACACGGTTGGAACAGTAGTCCTGGATACCTGGTGGTGGAGAGAGAGGAGAGGCGTGTCACCATGATGAGAGCAGTTTTGATTACCGTGATGAAGATTTCCAAGGACGCATATAAATATGCTTTTCATTAAATGTCATTATGAGTCTGTGTGTTTGTTGCCTATTTATAGCTACAAGCAGCACTAGACTGGTATATTGGTAATCTGTTATTTTCCCTGTGGACTGATGCACCTTGAGACCTTCGTATACAGAGCATTTTTCATTAGTAGTGGCAGCAGACCATTGGTTCATTTTCTATAATGACACTTGGCTGGCCCAATCACATCTTAGTGCATGGATCCCACCCATCCCCCTCTGTTTCTAGTGTCAGATGCCCAAACATCTGTGGATGATAGAGGGTGGTTTTCTCAACTGTCAAAATGGATAAGAAAAAACAAAAGAAGGGGTGTGTGGGAAAAGTTGTGGACCAAAAAGATGAATCATCTATAGAGTACCTGAGTACTTAGAGTAAGAGAATTTCTAAATGACCCCAAACTCTTGAACGGGTGTATGTAACATCATAAGCTGCTGAAGCTTGTGTTGGTGATTTATAGTTCTCTAAGCGTTACTAATTATTAAGGTTAGGGTTCACTTAGATGCACAACATACTTTCTGAACAATAATATAAAACAAAAGGTGTTCTATTCACCATGTACCCCCCCCCCCCCCCAATGTAATAGTCACTGTCAACATTTGGATACTTGGAATCTGCATAAGCTGAATAGATAATATCCAATTAAATAAAATAAACAGCTCCCTACATTAATTACCGGTTTATCACCGGTAGTGTTGTTTAAATGGCACAGATTTTTGCACAACATTGAATTTAGTACCCCATTAATACCACACCCACTGACTCATCTATGAGGTAGCAGTGGAGGAGAGAGACAGGGAGGAAGAAGAATTTGTCGAGTAGGGCTGATTTTTTTTTTTTTTGTAATCGAGAATTGAGTGAATCATTCATGTCAAAAAAACAAACAATTTAATCTATTGATGCAAGTATAGCTATTGTCGTTCGATACAATTCCTCTTCTTCTGCTTTATTCGACTGCTTCCCCATTTGTAACATGATCACTTCTTCTTTCATTGCATTTAATTGGGAATTGAGCCATCAAGTAAACCATCGAGTCATCAAAAACACATAGGGACTTTGCTGGAAAACGGAATTCGTCTACCGATATGATGTTAGACGTGGTTAAAAAGAGAGGAGGTAATACTTCAAGCGCTCACTCTGCACAATTCTCTGATAGGCTTCAACGGCAGGAGAGTCCGGTATTTCGTTGAGGAAAGACTTGCCCTCGTCGCAGCTCCGCGCTATCCTGGGGTCTAGAGGCACCTTACCGAGCAGAGGCAGGTTTAGATCGGCACACATCCGCTCCGCGCCCCCGGTGGTGGCAGGGAAGATCTGTGACGTGTTCTGTAAGAGAGGGACGAAGCAAAAATCTGAGTTTTATGCATTATCAAAAGTCTATAGCCACATAGGTTGGTGATGTTTAGTTTGAGTGATCCCTACAGTATCTGTTATACTATATACTTGGGTAGAAATCAAAATTCATAGGCCTAACAAACTCCTTTCCAAAGTAGGTGTAACCATCTACAAGGTGAAATATAAAAGACTCAAAACTAGTGAAGCAATCGCATGAACATTTATGCCAAACTATTATTTTTTTATTTTTTCATTCCCATTATCAGTGTACGGATTAAAAAAAAAAACAAAAAAAACTACCATCTGCCTCCATCATCTTCCACAGTCAGACGACATTTTCTACTCGACATGACTTATGGTGAAAATGTGTTTGCTCAAAATACCAATTTGTAAGCATGTAAATGGTTTTGAGGTGTGAAAATAGGCTGAATAGGCCTCCCACCACGAACACCACTATAGGGGACGGGTATATATTCAAGGTATTTAAGCTGTATGGGTATTCTTCATGTGCGTGTCGTGATCTAATTCAGATCACAAGAAAACTTTTAAATATCTCGCTAAAGCTAGGAGATTAAAGATTAGGAATACAAGTACTGATAGAGAGCAGCTTCTTAACAACAGGGCTTGCTGTGCTGTGACCTCCATGGGTCTGTGTGTAAACCATGCTGCAGCTTCATTCCACCACTGCTCCACTTTGCAGTGTGTTCGGTTGATCTGTATGTCTTTGAGGGTAGATACATTTTCTATTTTTAGGATTGCACCCGAGCTCCGCTCTTTGCTGCTTCATGCAAAAAGAAGCTGAAAAATACAGCGCTAAACTCGTTCCGGTGTACATAGTAGGTGAGGATGTGCCAGTAACCTTGCATTTGCGGCAGACGTAGCCGCTCATGTTCTCCACCACTCCGATGATTGGCATCTTGACCTTCTGACAGAACCGGATCTCCTTTCGCACGTCCTGCAATGACACTTCCTAGAGATAGAAAGAGAAACAAGTAGATGGAAAATGAAAAAGCAAAAGCAAGAGAAGACGAGGGCAGAGAATGAATCAGAAGATGAGAGGAAAGATGGGAAGGAAACACAGGAACCATGGGGAAAAAAAAAACAAAGAAAGGATTTGTATACATTGTTATCCCCTTCCTGCTGCTATTGCTGCTCTTTGTCTTGAGCGATTTTGCTTCCATAAACTGAGTGTCCCCCATATGTCAATGTGTGGAAAAACTTAAATATCAAGAACTCTGTTAGTATTACAGCGTCTGTCTTTTCTCTTCTTGGGTAATTCCCAACTCTTGTGTGGTGAGTTTTCGTTAAGTGAGAGCTGATGGAATGAGGAAGTGAATCTACCGCTGTCTGATCTCACACATTCAGGTCTACAATAAACATCAGGAAATGTTTGCTTGCTTGAGTGAGTTTTTTTTTTTCCCCTTTTACTGGGTGGTAGAGTAAAAATACCTCGACCCACTCTTCTAACACGCAGTCAGATTTGTTTAAAAATGGGGGTTATAATGGAAACTAGTTTAAGGTCTTTTCCAACATTTTTTTTTCAACATGTAAACGACGATAATGTTAACAACAATTCTAGCCTGCTGCTAACGTTAGCTTCCACTTGATACAATACATTAAACCTCCAATTTGGCTGCCACCAGTAGATAAAAAAAAAACCTCTTTCCCTTTAACATTGAAATCAAAATGAGGTCATATAGCAGCTGATGCATGCGTGTGCTGATGCATCAGTGGGTGTGGGTGTGTCTACATGTGGGGGTCTGTTTTGTCGCTATGGTTGCAAAGTCACTAAAGCTTTTTGTGGAGAATGAATCCACTTACGGTAACTCTTAAAAAAAGTGTGTGTCCTTACAAACAGTGCATAGGTTTACTTATCAAACTGGGCAGTGAATAATAAAAGCATGTGTGCAGCATGTGTTGTCAACCTCTAGTCCCTGTAGCACACTTCATGTGGGTTTATAATGATAAAATAGCATCCTCTGTTGGTAAGCATACTGTTATAGTAGTTTCATTTAAACTCTCACTGGAGTTAGGTTAACGATTATGCTGATTTTAAGTGTTCTTCTAATTGTCCGGTTCTAAGCAGATCTTCATATCAACTCAGACGTATGCAACATCCATTTTTTGTTGAATTTATTGAGTTGGATGCTGGTTTTTGTTTATTTTTTCCCCCCATTCAAAGCTCCCTCCGACTGGAAAAATCCTCCCTTATATCTATAGACTTCCACTGCTTCAAATTATCTTTATTTTCTCATGTTAATACAGACTTTATATGCTTTTAATTCACACACGCACACGCCATGAGCTGCTTAGCTACTACTACACCACTAATAGTATATTTTCGTTTCCCTCATCAAACTCAGCAAATACAAAATCCAGAAACTCCTAAACATGAGATCACTCCGCCATGTAGCCGTGTTTAGAGTGTGAAGTCTGGCTTTTCATTTACTTGTAGTGAACCAAGTTTTGATAATATTATGGGGTAAATATATTTGATCTATAATTGTATTAATGTTTAACTTTAAAATTAAATAAAAACATATTCATACAGTAGCTAGCTAGCAGGTATGTTAGGTGCTGAATATTGAATATTTCCAAAGATCCCTGTTTAACTTTCTGGACATTTACTGGAAATCTTCCACCCTTTTGCAACACTAAGTCTAGATACACAGAATTACTTTAACTGTGTCATGTAACACACTCAACAGCCACTGAGCTGCTAGATAAATACAGAGGAATTTAAAACCTTAGATTTCACAATAAGTTACAAACTCCACTAATTGTCCCTGTAACAAACTGGCTACGCTTCCAAAAACTGTCCAACCTTTAGACTCCATAGCATCCAGCCGTATACTGGGTTTCACCTAGTCTTGTTCAATCAGTTTGAGGGGTGGGGTGTGTGTAATATGTAATGTTGTCTTATGTTTCTATGTGTTTCATCTCGCGTTTGTCTATAGGATTCCCACTGAAATGAGATGCTACCTTCCAAAAATGTTAGAATTCTCAAATTCTCACATTGGCTTCTGGTCAAATGAAATCTAGGAAATGGTCTACTATA
Organism: Lepturacanthus savala; assembly: GCA_030544235.1. Lineage (NCBI taxonomy): Eukaryota > Metazoa > Chordata > Actinopteri > Scombriformes > Trichiuridae > Lepturacanthus > Lepturacanthus savala. The sequence goes on along the minus strand of CM060482.1, from coordinate 8,690,250 downwards.
ACAATAAGATTATCTTAGTGACACTATGAAAAAGTGAGAGGGAGGGACACAGCTTGAGGATTATGGTTACAGTTACTTTATCGCCATCATAAAGCCACTTTGATGATGAGCTTCTTAAAAGGATCAGACAGTATAAACATGTGGTAACTGTGGTGTGGTGACAGTTATGCTCATAAAAACTGAGCGCATCCTAAACTATAACCATTCTGAGTGACAACGTTTCGGGCTGCAAGATAATTAACTGTTATTTTTATTATTGATTAATCTGTCCAATAATTTCTTGATAAATCAATTAGTTGTTTGGTCTATAAAATGCAACCGAAAACTGAAAAAAGTTGGTCCCCGTTTCCCAAAGAAACATCCTCAAACGTCTTGATTTAGTCTTGTTTCATCCTGATTAACTTTGAACCAAACTCAAACAAAAGTTACTATCATAAAGGACAAAAGAAATATTCGCAATTATGAATCTGGAATTAGAAAATGTAGACATTACTTCTTTAAAATTGACTCTAAAATAATAAATTATCAAATTGGTGTCAGTTATTTTAATGGTTGACAACTAATCTTCTAAGCGTCGCACCTGTAATAAATTCTTGAGAATTCAGGGTGTTAATTACTTTTGGAGAAGTAAGTTTTTTTTCGTTTTAATTACAGTTAGAAAAGAAGTGTGTGGGGGGAGAGTTGGGGTGTTTCCAACTAAGAAAGCCCCCACCTTGCTAAAAACACAACTGCCTCTCATAATGGACGACATAACGTCTTCTCCCTTGTAGAGTAGCGCTGAAAAGCCTGGATGCATGATACAGTGCTGCTGCCACACCGTTGCACTTTGAGTAAAGGGTGCAGGTGCACTTTCATTCTCTGTTAATATCATGGTGTTTATCACCGTTTCCGTCATTGTGTGTGTGTGTGTGGCTCTCACTTTCGTTGCCCTTATGAATCACAAAAGCGACATGAAAAGCAACGACTGAACACAACAACCGCAACCGCAGGTCGGCACCATGAAGTGCAGGTCGAAATTGATTCTGGGAAATGTTGGTCAATGCCATTGAAGTGAAAGTAGACACAGACTTCTGATACGGCACCGGTATTTGAGGGTGGAATTTCCCTTTAAAGTCAGGGTAGCTTGAATATGTAGTGGCAAAGCTGGTAGTGATGTTAATAATGTTAGTGTGTTGATAGTTTTTTTGTGTGTGTGTGCACCTGTGGTGTGGTGACAAGGACCGCTCCATCGACGTGGGTGGAGCTTAGGTACTGGATAATTGACAGGTGCTCGTCAGACGTGCCAGGGGGCGTGTCCACGATGAGGTAGTCCAGGTCCCCCCAGTCAACGTCCCTCAGAAACTGCTTGATCATTCCTGATCGGCCATAAACATGATATTTATATAGCGTACACACAAACGCACACACATGCGCACACACACACACACACACACACACCACGTACCATTCTTCTTGGGTCCCCTCCAGATCACTGCATCATCAGGGCTACTGAGCAGGAAGCCAATGGACATGACAGCAAGGTTCTCTTCCACATACTGGAACACAGGCATAGACACATTTTAAATTTGCATTAATCATGCAGTGCCCATAGAAGCTATGCATTCCTATAGAAAAGTGGAGGCCTAAGTAGATTTTTCATGTTTTTTTCCATGATAAATCTTGTACTTAGTGATTTTTCCTGAATAGTGTAATGAGCTGGACATGTTACTGTTGTATGTAAATAAGTTTAGGTTCAGATGCTGTACTGTTAGGTGATATTGCTGGGATTTCCTGAACGTGTCTTTGAAGTAAGCCGCTGCAGCTAGTAGGGTTGGGTGATACATTGAGTTTTTAATTTATGTCGATTACATCATATCATTTATATATCGATATAGTGCTTGTTATGGCTTAAAACAAGCTGCTAGTTCCAGATCAAGCACCTAGCAACAGATCAGAGAGTCAGGGGTGTAAAACCTGCTCTGTATGTTTGTGCACATTTTGCACAAAAAGCTATATTTACTTTAATTTATTCAAGAAGTTTCTTTTATTTAATTATGCTTGTAGCTTTTTTCCTGCACCATTTCATGTGCATGTTGATCCTGTCCTGCTGAATGTAAATAAAAGTGTCCAAGTGTTCAAATGAGGACTGTCTGTATTATTACTTTTGGAAAAAAATATTGGGATATATATCGCCATTCAGCTAAAAAAAAAATAATCGAGATGTCTTTTTTGTTCCATATCACCCAGCCCTAGCAGCTAGCTGTAGAGTGTGGTTCCTCTGAAAGAAGAAAAGATGGCAGCACTTTTTACACAAAGTTGTTTGAATACTTTCGTTACGCTGGCTGTATGATTGGTGCAGGAAGAAACAGAACAACAGAGCTTTGAATTGTAATGAAAGTGCTGGGAAGCAACACGAGGAGGAGCCCCATCATAGGGAGCTTTACACTGTAACTAAAGTGCTGCTGCAGGATAGTGCTGGGATATGTGAATCTATGGGCTTTTAAAGCAGAAGAGTTGCAATCGACTCACCACAGGAGACCACCCCGACCCACTCTGGTGAACCTGGGCACAAGAAACCACATTACCGACCTGCTCTGATGTTTCTGGTAAAATGAGGAGGTCACGACAGTAAAGTAGAGTCGTGTATTTCCTCTAACGTTTCTCAACATTCTTACTTGTTCCCCTTCCAAGCCCATGATTCTGGGAATAGACGGACCACAGATATCTACATCCAACAGGGCAACCTAAAAAAAATTAATAATAATTTAGAAACACGAGTGGAACAATATAGATGACACAAGAATGTTTTTTTCATTTTTATATCACATTTGATGATCACAAAAATACATTTTATCAAATATAAATCACATTGTGGAACATTTTGCCCCTATTGTATTAATAATCTATGAAAAACAATGTAATTCTCACATTAAATCTGATTTATACCTTCAGGTATCTGCAATACGGCATGTTTAAGTTATATTATAGTGGCCTTCAGATGATTTCCAGGGGAAAGGTTTAGAGCAGTAATAAGCGTAAATCTGAGCTTAAATAATTGTTTCTGTTGAAAAAGAACAAGTTGGCGAATGTGCTTTGTACCGTATTACCTCCTTCGTGCCGTCATTTGCCAGGGCGTGGGCCAGATGGGCGCTGAATGTACTCTTCCCCACTCCTCCTTTTCCTGACAACACCAGGATCTTGTGTTTGACTGTCGCCATCTTCAGTCCTATCTCTGCTATGGCTGAACATGACATACATTACATGTGAAGGACAGAGCTTGGTTATTAAGGATTTTAATCCTTGGTGTCAAAAAAACAAAAAAACAAGTTGAATGTCCAGTACAAATCTTTTTTTTTTTTTTTTTAAATTATATCGTGATGTGATAACCACCATACCAGGGTCTGGGGCTTTGGTGGCTCCAGAAGCACAGAGCGTCTGGTTGGGACAGCCCTGGCACGACGAGGCCTTCCCGGCATCATCACTCTTCGTACCAGGGCAGTCTGAAAGCATTAGACATGGGACTTTTCCGGCAGATATTGCAATTTTGATTTCATTCACAATATATTCTTCGAATCAAGTTTCAGCACAGAGCGAGATTTACAAGGATTCCAGAAACGTACGTCATACTATCAAAACAATAAATGCCAAAGTCAAGAATTGATTTGAAATGTCCTATTTATTAACAAGAAATGAAATGCTATACAAAGGCTACATCGTGTGCAAGGTCAGGGGCGGCATACATATGCAAAATAGTTGAAACTTGGATTATGAAAACAGCAAAACAGAAAAAAATAATTGTAGCTTTGATGAGTTCAAGATCATGTTGCCTGAAATCACAGCTTTCGATCTAAATCGCTTTGATGCTTTGTCTGTTAGTCAGTATCAGGATAGTCAGATAAATCCTCGGCTTTATCATAGAGTTGTAAAAACATCAGAACTTAATACATTTTCTGTGCTTGGGTTCTAACCCCCATTAAAAACTAGCCTGACTTTGACAAACCTGCACTTTGACTTTATTTTAGATTCTGGTGGAAATGCTGGCGTTTCCAATCATAAAAGCTGATTCGTCAGCAAATGCGTATGAAATGTAATATTTGAAGAATGTTTAATGTGTTGGGTTGAGCTCATAAAAAGGGATGTTTAGTGGTTTAAGTGTAGTCCTGGCTGGAAGAAACACTTATAACAAACGAAAATGCAGGAGTAAGCAACTTAACAACTGCGTCACTATGACTCAGCTAAATTTCTGACACTATCATAATGACTCAAACATATTCAGCAATTGTCTAATAATGTTTTCCTTTACGAAACGTCCAATTCGCTGACAGTGTTAATTACTGTAAATTAAATAATGAGGGATATGAATCTGATATGAATTTTCCAGCACATAAGATTCCGTAGATACCCAGCTGGTATATTAAAACCTTGAAAACTAACAATAGAAATACAAGTATATTATTGCCAACAGTAAAAACAACAACAGAGATCAGTAACGTGATAAGTAAAAAAGGCAAATATTAGCGTTTAATTAAAAACACGCCACCTCCTCACAGTAGCGACAGTATTACAAAAGGCCACATCTCGAACAACTTCAGTGTATGATGTTGAAGGTTTGCGTCCAAAATGAAGCTTAAAAAACTCACGTTCCGGAGCATTATCAGGTACGTCTGATACATCTGCCATGTTTGAATAACGTGTCCTCCCGTTATATTCTTCCCCGTCAAAGGTTCCGGGTACGCACAAGATTATAAACTAACGCAGTTAGTTGGTTGGTAGCTAAAGGTGCTACGAGCAGATACAGTTGTGTTTTTAGGTAAATTCATTAACTTTGTCGTAAACGAGTTATTGTATTTGTGAAAGTTATTTTAGTTGTAAAAAAATGCTAAAGGGGATTTTTTTAAGACCAGGTCCAGATCAAAAACCACTGGATTTAGACTTCATGCACCATAGCAGCACCCTGACTATGACCTCAATGGAATGGAAGCTTAATTAGCATAATTGCTAACACCTGTGTTTACCTACTATTTCATGTCAATATGGCTGCCCTGAAAAAAGGTCTAAGAAGGGCTTGATTCACAAAGGCAGGACAAAATAAATTATCTTCAACATTTACACAGGAGGAGTTGGTCGGTTGATTATTCAAACATCATAGAGCATTAACTATATTTATTGTCAGCCCGTCCCTGAAAAAAACAACATTACCCAGCATGCATCACCTATTATCAGAGACATAATAGCCTTTAAGCCGATTACTATGATCTACTGTAGTTTTTCTTCATTGTAGCCAAGGCCTAAAACAAACCACATCTTTTTCATTTATTTGACTTTGTTTTACACTCAACAATTAAGGTAAGACCTCATTAATTCCTACTGAGTAGGCTAGATTTTGTACATTTTGTTGCACAAAAATCTCATAATTTAATAATCCTACTTCCAATTAAACTTAATAGTGACTAATAATATTAATGATGGCTCTATTATTAAAGCATCCCCATGGCAGCCATGACAGTGTTCAGATACACTTTTGAATATGGTCACTTGTTCCTTGGATGTACACTTGCGACCACCTTACCACCAAACCTTGACCTTTGACCTCCCCTTGGAGAAATGATAGGAAGGCCAGAGAAAAAACAAACACAGAAACAGAAAAAAATACACCTATGATAGTTATTATCACTGAATTAGCAGCATTTATTATCCTTAAACCAGGATGTGTATTCAAGTTCAAAATGACTAACTGCGTCCACTAGGGGGTGCTGTGGATTCAGTTAAGGCTGGAAAAATTACAGTACTACTGTACACACACACACACACACACATTAATCATATTAATGTAAGAACCTCTGTGTAGATTACATAATAGAGTCAGAAGTTCAGTGAATCGGGGGAATCAGCCTCAGAATTCCTAAACATTTGATCTATGTTAATGTGTTGACTTCACCAAAGTAACATTTGCATCTTTCCGCGGCTCTTGCGCCCATTTCTCAATGACGTGACAGGTGTGATGCACATAGTGTTGCATGGGTGTCTGTAGGCCACTTTTTCCCCTAATCAAACCCATTTAAACGTTGTGCCCAAGTGGTTTTATTAGCTCACTGGCATCATGGGAAAAAAATGTCTGGTCGAAAAAGGGTAATTTGTCTGGCTTTGTGATCAGAGAACAAAGAGATGTGTCATGTGAGTGGCAAGTGTTTGTTGTGAGTTTTACATGTGTTTTACACGTCTGTGCATCTAAGTGAACATGTGTGTGCCTGCCTGTGTGTGTGTGTGTGTGTGTGTGTCAGTGATTGTCTGCTTTTGTGTGTATATGTGTCTTCCCCTCCCCCACCTATTTAGCCTGTTAAGAGTGTGTAATATGATATTTTCTTTGTGCTGGCTGTCAAACTCCTACACACAAACCATTAGGAGGCTAAATTCAGTACTCACCACCGAGTTTATTTCAAAGATTATAAATGACTTTCAGATCAAGAGACGATACAGTAGATTCCCACACAAGGTGTATTTGTTGCTACAGATAAGGCTGTTATGAATGGACATTACAGGGAAGCCGGTGCAAAACAGAGATCGAGAAACAGATTAAAGTCCACGAATGACTCGAGGATACAATTGTGCGAGAAATAAAAATAGACATCAGAGGAGAGTTTGGGACAAACGCATACATAAGACATAAACATAGCAAGCAGTGTATAGAGAGAGAGAGATAGAGCGAAGGCAGGGGTGTTATTAGATGTGTAATTCATCCTCCGAGGCTACATGAAAGGCTAAAGCAGAGGAAAACAACAGTGCAGCTGGAGGCTGTAGTTTGTAAAACGGCTATGATATCCTTCCTTTTTCCCCTCTGCTATTTCTCCCCTGACTCTCCATATTCCTTAATAGTAGTGCTGAAAAGATTGAAATGAGCTCTTTGAAGAGAGACAGAAGACACTCGTGCTAAATCTCGAGACAAGCAGAACGCAAGCTATAATATCACCTTGTGGCCATTTTTTTAAATCCATGCTGTACATCTGCTAACAGGAATCAAACCTTTTTAAAAATGTACGGTAAGTAAATGAATGGCTTAAAGACTGCCGCGTGTTTAAAATGCGCTGAACCTGATGGGTGAGGTTCATAATAACATATCACCTTGAAGGGGTTCAGTGTTGACACTACAATGTACACAGCTTCCAGCAAAAGCTCCACATTCTGAGAAATACGCTTTCTGGTGGAGAGTTGCATGACACAATCTCACCTGTGTGGAGTCGTCAGCTTTTTGTACGAGAAGTTAAGGGATCACCATTGTTTCAGTTCATCCTGAGGAGAACATAAATGTGTGTAACACCATTTCGTGGCAATCCATCCAACAGATGTTGAGACTTTTCATTTAAAACCACAAAAATTAATCTAATACTGGTGTAAGGGAACGGGTATTTGGGCTACTTCCTTAAAATGCCCAAAGTTTGGACCACAGACTGACATGGGTATCCATAGAAAAACATGTATTTTTGTAGTCTTGAGCATTTTTTGTTCATGATACAATGTTGTGCTCATGTTTAAAACTACAACTGAAGTATACCAGTCTGTACATACAGTGAATATCAGCAATGACATCATCTGTCAAATCTCTGTCACACACAAACACGAATGCAGTTGACTGCATAGCCTATCATGAAGTCAGACACATTCTGTCCATTCAGCAATTGGTCTACAAGCACACACTCACACACTCACACACTCACATGCTCAAACACACACTGATGGACTCAGGTCAGATTTTGGTCAGGGTTACTCAGCACAAAAGTTAAGCCTTGGCTGCACAAGCAGTCATCACACTGGGAACAATGCCACACACACTCACACATGCACGAACACGCAAGCGCGCTCCAGCCTTAACATTACTCACACTTTTTCTATAAGGATTAACAGAGGGAGGTTTGTGTGTGTGTGTTTTCTGAAAGCAAGGGCGTGTGGCAGGGAAGAGATGTCACACAACCCGAAGAGGAAAGAGGAAGTGTATATCGTTTATGGAAAAAAGATGGGCGTGCTCTGGACATGCTGCATGCAATGTGCTGCATATGACAAAAAAAAAAGAAACAGTAGGAAACCAAGTGTTTGGAGGTTTCATTTGACCTTATAAAGATTTTAAAACAACTTTCCACTTCTGATTCCTACTCCAGATATTCATCATGTCACTCGGGTATCTCAGACACGTAAGACAAATGTGCGTTTATCTGAGGGCAGAAATACGAAACAAAACTAAACATGCCGCAATGGATTGTGGGTAAGCGCAAGGTCTTGAATGTGCACTTGCAACACCAACCTGTGTGCACCCTGCTGTGCAGATGCATTGGTCTCATTAAAATGAATGAGAGGGCCTGGAGGCACGGTAGCAGAATAAAACGTTTTTTTTTTTTAACGTTCAGCATTTTCTGCACGTTTTGGGTTCTTCCGTCACTCTCCCATATCTCACATTCCCTTCTTCCTTCCAACCCCATCCGACATTCCTGCTGCTCTTTCCTCCCTCTCTCGATCGTATGAAATTCTCAGCTGCTACAGTCACGTCGGGTCATCCCCTTGGATACCGTTTTAACTGCTTTAACGGCACCTTGTTGGCCTGCTCTCCGGTGTCTAGCTACATAATATGTCTGAGTCTGCAGAGGGTGGCAGAGATATTGGGATTTTGTATTCGACGCTCGAGTCAGGCAGGTTCAACCGTCATAAAAAAAGAAACCGTCTCCCTTTGTGTAAGGTTCATTTTGCAGTTCAGAAAAGGGGAACGTTCTATTCCCTACGCGCCGAATGGAAATGCAAAGCAACATGCCCAGAGACATTAAACGTGGGTTATGCAAAATCATTGCTCACCATTATAAAGAACACATTGTGTACACATACGTGAATGATTTTTTATATGCCGCTCCCTGGGACATACTTTTTTTTACTTTTTAATTTTTTTGTAGTTTAATTTGTGCATCTTTTTCAGAGAAGTGAGGGAGTGAAACAGCCATGAAGAGCCTGACAGAGCCTCTGTTTCCAGTCATTACATGCAAAGCTAAGCCGACCGGGCTTGTGGCTTCATATTTATCCTTCAGTTATGTTCAAAGAGAAAGTCAGTAATTGAATTTCTCCCCTCAAAAAAATGCATCTATGATAAAGGAGTGAGAAATGCATGTAGCGGCACCGCCACCTTCCTAACACACTTCCTGTAGTCCAATCAGCAGGTCATGACCCCTCACCAGCTTAACACACATCACTACACTGCAAAGAGTGAAATCCTAAGGTGAAGAAATCTTGATTCTGGTATAATTAGTCCAAAACTTGAAATTAGCTAGATTATCCGCCAGTGGAATAAGATAATTCTACTCAATATTGGACTATTTGTACCAAAAACAAGATATTTTCATCTGTTAAGATTTCACTTTTTGCAGTGTACAATGACCCCCAAAATCCAGGCTGCCGCTCCATATTACAAAGGTTTCAATAAAGGCAAGAAGAAACTGTCACTACTGGCAATGATTCATGTTAAAACACTGTTTGCAGCATGTGTAGACACACACACTCAAGCTCATACTAATTTACAAATTCATTCAGGTCATACTGTTTTATGGTGTGAAATTCATACCTCACACTGTGGTTAGCACAGCCGCAGTTTACACCCGGCTACCTCCACTGCTGCTAGGCAGTGTTTTCTAGCTAAAGGTTTAACCCTGTCGGGTTGAACGGGGGGTTGCCGATGCCTCTGCAAATGGAAAAAACGAATTTCAGATTCTCACAGTTATTCTGGTCAGGCTGCGGCCGAAGGCATCCTAGACATCAACTCTGTCTTCATGCCTCCTTCCCCCATGTCTCTGACTCACCGACCCACAACTACAACCACTGACCACACACACACACACACACACACACACACACAGCACCCTGCTCCCATCACCACACTCATCAAACAGCCCTTCTTTACCTCAGATACAGATAAAACTAGGGGAAACCCTCCATCCTACAGTCTGTAGTTTGTGTGTGAATGTTGGATGGCAAATCTGTGCCACCCCCCCTTTCCACAAAGTAAAAGAAAAAACTTTATAAACACAGATATCTAGCTTTTTTTAAATAAACGCACACAAGCGCTGCTAAATGTAAAAGAAAAAAGGTTGCTAGGAAGATTGCTATTATTACTTAATAACATTATTATAACATTTAATGACAGGCAACCTGCAATGGAGCTTTCAGAAATGATCCTCTGAAAATTGACTGTTTATTGCCCTCCTCCATCTGTAAAATGGGATTTTCGCCCATGGTGAGGGCAGTGGGTTGGTATGAAGGTAGTTGTACCCTTTCTTGACCTTTAACCTGCCCGAGCCTTCACACTTCAAACGGCCACCGTCACAATGCCGAAGGCATGAAAGCTTGCGCGCATGTGTCTTTAGGGGTCAGGGGTCATTAGAGAGGAGATGTCGAGAGGTCGTGCTGCCCCGACCAACAGAATGAGGGTTCTTTCTAAGTCCGAGTTTACAGTAACGCATCGTGTTGCGTGTGTACGCGTGTGCACCGGGGTGGGCGGCTGTGACGGCGATGAAAATATCTTTGTTTTAAGGAAGGGAAGCCGCGTGTCGCAGTGTTTGTGTAAAGGAAGGAAGGTTAGTTGGGCCCGCAGCCTATTTCTGGTCACACAGATAGAAGCGCTACGAGCACACGCAAACACGCAGACTGGATGCTCTCACTTCCAAGACACAAGTAAAGCTAAACACTGTGTTTCCTACAATACAACTGGAAAAAAGCCTAATCTGCTGTACGTGAGAAGAGCTCCAAGTCTATGAGTGTTTTCATTGCGTTTGTGTTAGTTTGCTGTTGTATTAGTTTGCTGTTACCGTCCCTTATGGTAACAGGTCGGCTTTGACCCATGTCGTAAATCAGCTGTAAAATACACTAAAAACATTTATCTATCTCTTGGTTATCTCTGCTGGTGGGGGATTTTGTTCATAAATAATTAATCCTTATTCTCAATATCAAACGTTATTAGCTTCACAAAATATCATTTCAACCCCAAGCAACAATATGAGCATATAGCGAAAACATAAATCGGTAAATTTCTGTATTTTTGTGATAATATTAAAGAAATAATCAGGTCCACCTGGACACACCTGTACTAGCACCTTGTTCACCTGTCTTACAAGTGGAATTACTTGTGAGACGTTACTCTCTTTGCAGACCCTTAACACAGTAGAGATGTATTCAAATGCATGTTCTATGTTTAAGGACATCTCATGCTATACTGTATGCTGCTATACTGTATCGCTCTGTCATTTTAGCTTTCCCTTAATAAACTCATTAAACATGTCATTTCCACAGAAGTGCATGTGTCTTGGTACATGAGCAAAGACAGAAAGTGGTGATAAACTAGTGTGACTAGACTACATAATAGCCGCTGTCTTATCAGTGCAACACTTGCGCCAGTGGTCATTTCCTTGTTGACATTGTTGTGTTTTTTTGGATGGCTCTGCCCTATTTATTTGTGTGTGTGTGTGTGTGTGTGTGTCTTTGTAAGGGACAAACCCTGATGACCAACTCCTGACCTAAATCTCACCGTCCGCTCCTGTTTCCTTTTTTTCCCAAGTTTTCTCCCTCATTCCAGCAGGCTTTGGCAGGCTTTTCCTCTCCGCCCGTGCGCTTAAACAAATGAATGAAAATCTGGGGGATGCAAATGCGATGGAAAGTAACCTGTGTGACCGGGATATTTTACCTTCACCGCGCCGGTTTATATTACAAACGCCATTGATTGTAGGTAAAGAGAAAAGGAGAGAGAAGGAGAAAGTGTGCAGAGTATACTTCCTTTAGTTTGCTTGTCCCATGCTTGTAATTCCCCCCTCCAGGCTGCAGATGCAAACACGGATGTGTTCAAATAAGTTGCTTGATTAAATAAAGGTTAAGTAACTTCTCGGCTTTCCTTTTGGTTTCTCTGACACTCCGTTTACCCTCCGGCATATCATTTGGAGCGTTCCTTTATCTCACATCCTTCCATTGAACCAAGTATGAGCCTCTAAGTCTATGACTGTCATTTTATACTTCAGATAAAAAAAATCTAAATGTTACTCATACAGCTTTTTTTCCCCCCTAATGACATGATAGTAGACAACTTAGACTTTTAAAGCAAATAGTTTCCAAGTACTTCCTGTCACATCACATCAACTTCCTCCTGAGAACATGGGGAAGACAAACCCTCCCAGAAAGAAACAATAATATATATCTATTTAATCATTCAAGTCAGATTCAGATTTGTGCAAGCAGCAACTATATTAGCCATTAAAATGCTATTTTCTTTGAAAACAATGAAGATTTCCTACTCTTAGACTTAGCGTTAGCAGCGTGAACGGAAAGCTTTATTAAAATGTCTTAATTAAAAAGTGCTTTCATGTGTATCGGCCTCTCCTTCCCTCCACCAGAGGCAGAGGAAGGGAAGGGAACGTGAGATAGAGAGGTGCAGAAAACACTTTGACCGCCAGCATTGTTCCACAATCACATCTGTCTGAGTTGGTGATTATTTGTTTCCTTCTCTATAATTTTCTGTATATTCTGCTCCTTTTCCGCTAATATCGGGCTATCTTCTATCTTGGGTTTTGAAGAAACCCCCCCCCCCCGCTCTGTTCAATCCACCTCCTGCTGATTGCCTACAGTAGCAGGCCTCTACATGGTGGGCATGCACACACACACACACACACACACGTATGCTGTGAGAAACAGGAACAGGAGAAGTGGGGGGGGTGGGGGTGCTTCCTGTCTAGCTGTGTCTGGCATGTTTCCAGGTGGTAGAACTGCTGGGGACGGGGTTTAATGGTTACACGGGAGGCACTGCTGGAGATGAAAGAAGCAGAAAAGCGGCAGACAGCAGCAGAAGGCTCCAATTACAGCCGACACTAAGTTTTAGCGGACGCGGATTTCTTGGAAACGTTGAAAAATCTGGAAGAGTTCCACGTCAAAAGGCACGAAAAATGTCTCACATTAAAAATGCAGCGAATTGTGCATGCGTATGCTTTTAAATGACAAGATAATCCACTTTCTGCTCTACCTGCACTGCAGGAAGAGCTGCTATAACAGTGTAATAATGCAGGTGCATCTGTCAGTGTGAAATAAAGACTCCCCCCCCCTTTTTTTTGTCATTTTAGTATTAATTGCTTTTATAAACAGGAATCCCTTAAAGGTGGAGACTACACACTGGATATCATTATATCATAAGGCAGCAGTGATGTATTTTTGCTCCAGGCTACTGAACTGTACAAAAAAATCCCGCTTTATTAAAGGGTTAATGGGTGCAGCTTATTGTTTTCACCTATAAGTCTATAACAATAACAGGTAACTGATACTTGACTAGAGCGATGTTTTTTTGTGTGTGTCTAATTTTTGCAGTGTGTTTTGTTTTTTTTGGTCACCTGATACCCATTAAAGAGGTTGAACCTGTTCCTACCGCTACCGACTTTATGAAGTGTGTTTGGGTGAGGGCTGCGGTAGTGGTGGTGGGGTCTGCTTTGTTGTTTAAACAGGAACTGGGTACGGGCCTGTGTGTGTGTGTGTGTGTGACGTGATGTTGAAACGAATAATAAGCGTGCAGCAGGGTGACATAAAAGTGACGGACGAAAAAAACCAAACAGTACAAAGACCATCATGGTGCAGGAATATTCATTTTTTATGCCATTTACCTTCCTCTTGTGTTAGTTTGCTGCGACCATCCCTTATTGTTAACGGGTCGGTTTTGACCCATGTGTTAAACCAGCTGTAAAATCCACTTCAAACCATTATCTGTCATCTCATTTGTTCCTCATCTCTTGGTTACCTTGTTAGGCTTCTTTAACCATGAAAATATTTCTTTTGATACTTTTGGTGTGGGGCTCTGGGCCTTGTTTTTTATCAGTATAGCCCTCAATTTCAATTTAAAAAAGGTCAAATTAACCTTAAGTGATTCATATATATATAGGAGAATATATACTGTATATACATATATACATATATATAATATATATACATATATATAATATATATACACACACACATATATATATATATATATATATATATATATATATATATATATATATATATATATATTAGAACACATTTTTAAAATAAATTTGTTTTATTTATTTTGTATTATTTTTTATTTTAATATTATAATTATTTAATAATATATAGTAATTAAATTTAAAATAATAATTTATAATAATAATATAATAATAATATAATATAATAATATAATATATAATAATAATATAATAATAGTAATATATTATTATTTATATTATTATTTAATCTATGGTATTACGGGTCAATTTCGATATATATATATATATTTACTTCAATACAATAAATATGTACAATAAATATGGATATATATATATATATATATACTTTTTCTATTTCACTTTTGACTCTTTATTGGTTAATATTCTTATTTTTATAAATTGGTTAAAACCGACTCAAACAACACAAAGGTCATAATTTCAACCACAGGATTTTATAATTTAGAAAATACTGTTTTATTGTCATGTTATGTTTTATTTTGTTGAAATAGCGGTACCTGACAGGGTAAAAAAAGTCTTTATGCAAATAAAAAAAAGTAATGTAGGTAATGTAGGTAGTAATGTGATTCTTTTATGCATTTAAAATATAAATCTAACACAAGAGGAAGGTTTAAAAAAAAAATTCTATCCCATTTTATGGAGATTTCCTCCTTTTTTTTTTTTTTTAGCTCTACTTAACATGAACAACTGCACAAACATGTGGATTGAAGACAGGAGAAAGACAGTGAGTGTGCTGTCAGTGTCTGAGAATGAGAATCCATTGCATTCAATGTTAAAGTGGCATCATCAGCTCCACATACAGATTCCATCCATTCCTCTCATGCCTCCGCAACACACACCGTGTGTGTTCTACAGACAGCGTGTGTGTTACGTGATGATTTTTGTGAACATGTGTGTGAGGGCACACTGTGCATTTTTTACAAACATGAAAGTCTGCAAACATTCCGAGAGCAATTTGTTGTGTAACGAGAATTTTTGTCCATGGCAACCCGCTGTCACATAGCAACGGGACTGGGATGTCCTGAAGGCTCTTGAAAAGAATCATGAGAGCTCGCCTATCTGCTCCAGGAACATGTATGCGCTGAGGGCTCAAGTAGAAACAAACTAATTGCTTTTTTTTTTTTTTTTTGAAGCCTCAGAGACTTAACAGTGGGAATATGAATATGACAATCTGACATACCCCCCCCACTCATCATCAATGGGGGAATGTGTGGAGAGGGTCTCGGCTTCCTGGGGGTCCACATTGAGGAGGGTCTGGCACCATCAGCTGTAGAAGGCCCCCCTTCCCTTCGCTGGATGACCCTACATGCTACGTTCAATGACAATAAAGGACTATTCTATCATTCTATTCTAACACCTGTAACCGCTGAGCTGCTGTGCCGCTCTACACTACAGTTAACGTCAGGCCAGATCATTCCCACTCATTCCACGGAGTGTTTGCGGCTGCCCGGGAAAAGAAATGCAAAGAATGACGCGCTGCACGACAATGGCCTCTTCACTGCCCCGACAAACCATCTCCTTATGACCCGACTGAAGAATCCGGTCCCCGTCACGACAGCCACCTCCAGCCCTCCGAGAGCAGACGGACAATAAACCTTCTGCAAACACGAAACCTTCACACTTTCAATGGCTGTTGAGGTTTCAGCTGAATGTTATCAAGCCACGCGTTATTTGCATATGGCAAGCTTTGAGCTTTGAGAGTTGTTCGTCGACTCGGGGCTGATACAGCTGTAGGAGTGGGTGTGGCGTTGTGTAAACACTATAAGTGAAACTGGGAATTGACAAATGGACGTTCTGTATGTACAGTTATGTAGAAGGATTCACCTGATTGCTGGCACGCCTTTGTTTATTTATCTGACCTTCATTCAAGCTGATCAATGATGACTTAACTAATTGAAAGGTTGCAGAACAGTGTAATAAACTGAATTCATTTAAACCAACTTTTTCTTAATTTTAGTCAGTTTAATTTTTTTTCTTTATCTGAGCTAATATTTTTTGGAATTTTTTTTTATCATGTTTTTACTTTTTAGCATAATGTTGTTTTTTTAAATCTCTTTTTGGACTATTTTGGACTTTTTTATCAAATATTTTAAAATCTTTTTTTTTTTATCATAATATCTTTTTATCTCTCATATTAAATGGACAAAAATCAAGAAAAAAATAATGAAGAAACTCATCTGATTTATCACATTTTATCATACTACTTCTTTATCTAATACTTTTGACCTTTTATCATATGTTTTTACTTATTAGCATAATTGCTGTCTTTTATATCATATTTTTGACTTTTATCTCTCATTTCTGATGTATTTTCATGTTGTTTTACATCTCATATTTTATCATAATATCTTTTTATCTATTTCATAATAAATGAATCAAGAAATAAATCTGGAAATAAATAAATAAATAAATAAAAAAAAATCTCATCTACCACTGGATGCTGGAACAATGTTATGTTGGTTCACTTTCTACATACTACTTCTTTATCTAATACTTTTTTATCTTCTACATTTTTTTTATCTAATATTTGACTTTTTATCACATGTTTTTACTTATTAGCATAATTGCTGTCTTTTATATCATATTTTTGACTTTTATCTCTCATTTCTGACGTATTTTCATGTTAATAAATGAATCAAGAAAATAAATCAGGAAAATAAATAAAAAACAATCTCATCTGCCACTGGAACAAGATTATGTTGGTTCGCTTTTTTATCTTCTACATTTTTTTTAATCTAATATTTGACTTCTTATCACACGTTTTTACTTTTTAGCATAATGTTGTCTTTTTATCTTATATTTTTGACTTTTTCCCCCCACTTTTTTTTATCATAATATCTTTTTTCCCCTTAGTTACTTGCCAAAAATGAAGCAAAATCAAGAAAAAACCAAACACATCTGCCATTAGGAACAAGATAATTCAAGATAATGCCACTTTAGCATTGTACTTATTATACTAAAACAGAACATGAGAGTAAATCATTTGCACTGAAGGAATTGGTATAAAGAAAAGCTTCGCTTCTTTTTCATCCGATCCCTCCCTCCCCAACTCATCTCCTTCTCCTTCATCTTGACTTTTCATCCCCTTTTATCTTTTTAATTTCCTTTTGTATCCCTCTCTGTCTGGCCTCCTCCTGCCCTCTTGTTTGCTTTTCTCCCTCTCAGTCAGCCTGTCTGCCCTGTGAGGAAACACACTTTTAAACTTCCACTCTCATTAATGATTTTTTTTGTACATTTCCCCCTCTACACCAAGCCTAAAAACACACTCTTGTCACCAATCTAATAACACATAACACACACGCGTACACACACATGCACGCACAGCATATTAAATCCCAAACCACACCCAGTTCCATCTCGAGCGCCTCCCCTGCGCGCTCCCGTCAGTCGGAGCAGGGCTCGTGCGTCTAACTTTTTTTTTGGGGGGGGACCACTAGTAGGATCTCCAGCTGCTGTTTTGTCACGTTTGGAGGCTGCTTCTTGCACCACTTTCTCCACTGACTATCCCCTTATTTCCCCCTGTTTTCTTTCTCTAAACAGCTACACCGCCACATCTGGAAGTCAGCGCACAGCTTTGCCTCCTTTCCCGCTCCAAACTCGGTAGGTACTTATATATTATTGCAACTTTTTGCATATTGTTTGAATGGCGCACTGAACTTTCTCCAGCCCGCATATCACTTTTCAGCTCTAGTACAGTTGGAGGGGACTGACCCCCTAAATAATCCAGAAATACTTCTATGATCATTTACATTTTCTTTGTGGTGACTTTATTATTTATTTATTTATTTATTTGGGGATTGGGATATGCATTCCTAAAATAATCCTAAAATTATATGATTATATGAGGGTGGGTTTAAGTGTAATACGTGCTACTAAATCCAAATAATGAGTATATGAAATATACTGTATATAATAATAATAATATATATGTTATATTATATATATAATATAATAATATATACTGCTGCTGAGTGACTCCAACTTACTTTCAGAAGTTGAAAGGGGCGTTGTCAGTGTGTGTGTGTGTGTGTGTGAAATGTAGCCTGAGTGCAGTGAATGAATGGAAGATAAATACATTTTTTTATTGTTTCCTTTTAATGGATACATGAATTTTGTTTCCTTCAGAAAAAGTGCCGCTGTTATATTGCTATGGGTTTTTGCCAGTGAATTAAAAGTCCTTCCTATATAGTAACAATATAATATAAGTTACCTTGTTATACATGGCTCATTTATTCATGTTGATTTGAGCTTTTCTACTGCTATGGTTTCTCTCAGTTCTCTATGGTGATTATTAACATTTCCACTGGTAGATTCCATGAGTGGTTTTGTGTTGAGTAGGTTTTAAAGCACATTACATTGCACTAAAGGGGATATATATATAACCCACACTCTTATCACTGACATACATTGTAGTTTTATGGCACGGTTGATGACATTCTGCCTTCATGGGGGAGGGGGGCGCCCTCTTGTGGTCGGAAACAACAGCTTTGTCCAGGTTTCCATGGTTAGAGGAGGTTTTTTTTTGTTCCCATCAGCACTGCTCGCATGGAGGCTGACACAGAACAAATAAATTCAGTGGGAAAACCGTTTTCCTTTTTTGAAAGTGCACTGAGGGTTAAAACATAACGTGACACTGCAAAGATTACAAACGTGCAACACACACACAGACACGCACACACACACAGAGCATTGGGGAAAAGGCAGAGATAGATGGAAAAGGGAGTAGAAGAGATTATGAAACCTGGATTTGGACCGCTCCGCGTGCTGTAAATTTTGCAAATTCAAAGGAATCTGCTCTGCAAGATAAACTTTATGATGAATGAAAAGGACCCCCCCGACCCCCCCACCCCGAACATTCCTTTTTATATTACAGTTCAGCTGCGAGCGAACGAGGTCAAACAAACATCGAATAAACATGTAACCGGAGAACGAGCAGAAACATGTCTTCTGCCAAACGCTCACCGGGCATACAAATATGCAGGCGGCTCTATTAATTAAATTCCGTCCATGTATTGCAGTAACCGTTAAAGGAGGTGGTAGTCTTCTAGACTTGGCCCGAAGAAGGTCGGTGGTGCCGTCCGCGGGGTCAAGCTCCACCGTCATTTGACGCGTTCGACGGCCTCCAAATTCTCCTCAGGCACAGGAAATGTCTCCATCTGGTTCAGCAGAGCTCCACAAGTACTTACCAGCTCGCTCTCGCTAATTCGCTCTTTTAAAAAGTGTTAATTTGAAGGTATTTGTATGCAGCCGGAGCAGAGAGGTGTGCGACATTTAATAGCAGGAGGATTAGAGAGCGGTGAGCTCTTAGAAGGTGCTCACGGATGAGAACTGTTAAGTGTGATATGACAAGAGATTGAGAGAAGAATAGGGGGGAAAAAAAGGATGGAGGGATGAGAGGGGTGTTGAGGAGTGAGTGGTGGGTGGTGGGTGGGGGGGAAGGGGGGGTCTCAGGTGTTCATGTGGGAGCCATTACTCAACGCTGTCACATTTGGAATGTGTGTGAAAATGCACGTCCCGCGCGCACGCACACGCAAATCGAAAAAACATGTTAATGTCCAACATGAAAGGATTCCTGTGACAGAGGGAAGTCTTTAAACCCAGCGGGAAAGACAGTTGTGCATCGTGCATGCGCATTTGTGAGACATTTGCAACGATGCAGGCTTTGTTGTGCAGGACAAGTTCACTCAAAAAGTATAAATTATGCAAATGTTATACAAATTATAAAATGTTTCTTGTACAACAGAATTTGAGCCATGAATGCTGCATGAATAACTGAGTTTTCTACACACGTTATACCCGCCTCATGTTTACAGCTGCAATTAAAGCGATTCTTTATTTGTCCTGAACTGGATATGCTGAACTGTCAATTAGCACAGTTGTTGTTTAGTGGGAAAAAAAGGACAGTTTTCCTTTTATTTGGATTCTGAGGAAATAAAGTGACAATCTTGTATTATGAACTGAATGTCAGGCTTTGTTGCCCTATGGTTTTCACTCATCCGCCCTTATAGCTGTGATTTCACATCAACAACCCTTGTGTTGGGCTTTCACCTTCTGCCCACTTGTTATATGCAAAATGTTAGCATGCAAATTAAGATTGATAGCACGACACTGTAACAGCAGCTAAAAGTCGTGACTGAAGAAGATAAGTCAAAGGCAAAAAGCTGCAATGAGTCCATCGATAGACAAATTCAGCAAATTTTCTGATAATCGAATAGTCGCTGTAGTTTAATTTTGTTAAGGGAAAATATGAAAAGATACAAATATTTGCTGGTTGCAGCTTCAGATAACCTCACAAGCAGATAACAGGACATTTAAAGACATCACTGCGGGTGGAAGAAGTTATAACAGGTATATTTTTTAACAGTTTTTTGACGTTTCAGAGAAAAAAATGAGATTAATAATCAAAATAACCGCTGCAGGCCTAGTTAAACAGAACAATTCTTGTGACTTGGTAGCAGCAGGTATGTGTCAATTAGGGAAACCTCTGAAAAACACAGACTGCGTGACCTGCTAACCTCTCAGGATGGACCTGTGGTGCATTCTGGGATATTCTTAGCTGGAAAAACAACACTGTCAGATTATCAAAATGTTTCTCAACTATTTTACACATAAATGCCGCCTCCCTGACCTTGCACTACTTTAAGTTAAAAGACTTTGTCGCTCTGTACATGGCTCTTTCTTCGGTTGTAATAACTGCTGGCGTGTTTCTTGTTAATAAATAGGATTACATTTGAAATGTAGTTTTCATTCTTGCATTAGAATTGCATTTGCATTTATTGCTTTAATGGTTAAAATCATTGATTGTCCATGAGTGATGCTCTCACTCCACCTCTTTAGTGGTGAATATTTGCAAATAGCAAAGATACTTTCATTCAGTTGCACTACCTGCTTTACAAGGCAGCTTGTGCATGTGCATGTGCATGTGTGCATCTACAGGTTTGGTGGGCTCTTTCCTAAACATAGCTTTGTTTGGGGCCTGGCAGAGCTCCAGGGAAGATGCACCTTTTGTGTTTTCTCCAAAAATAAGCCTCCTGCTATTGTTGTTATGTGCATAACTCCCCCCTCTCACACACACACACACACACACACACACACACACACACACACACACACACACACACACACACACACACACACACACACACACACACACACCACAGACACTATGGCTAGCATCCTGGAATACTACGTCAATACAATCGAATCACTTAATAACTATAATAAGAAAATACTTTTATGAGCTGTTTCGACATATTGTAGCTTTTATTGTTGTTCCCTATAGAGCGATTTTTAATTAGCACAAGTTTTAACAAGAATTTTTAAGCTTTTCAAAATTCCATTAAGATTTAGTTCTTCCTATAGTGTAGTCTAGAACAAAGAAGCTGTGAAGTGCAGCCTCTTAGAATCTCATTATGAAGGTTTCAAAACTGAAGCACTGGAGACTGAATTTCCCCTCGTAGAGAACCCCGGCAACTGGTCCAGAGCGAAGGTTTTGAAGAGGAAACGTTGCATTTCGGTCTCAGCTGTACAACCTCATAAGGGGCCAGAGGGCTCCACTGGAAGCTTTTCTTGCCTTTTCTCTTCCTCAATCAGTTTTTCCACGGCCAAAGACAGAAAGAGAGATGGAGAGAGAGAGAGAGAGAGAGAGAGAGACACCGGGAGAGTGGGACAGTGAGAGAGACGGGGAAGTAGGAGTCAGAGGCCCAGTTAAGTCTGTGGCTTTGTGTTTTATGAAAAGAGTAAAAAAAAGGACATTAAAAGTCAGCATTTTCCACCAGGCAAGGGAACCAGTCGGCACACACACACACACACACACACACACACACACACACACACACACACACACACACACACACACACACACACACACACACACACACACACACACACACTTGCACTCTTGCACCGAGTCCCCAGCCTCCTATTATAAGGCTGAGTGGAGAGGAGGAATGGTAGCATTTGTGCCTGTTTGTCAGTGTGTGTGTGTGTGTGTGTGTGTGTGTGTGTGTGTGTGTGTGTGTGTGTGTGTGAGTGTCAGGCGAGGTGGCTGAAGTCTGACAGCCTGATGTACAGTACAGACGAGTTTCTGTCTCAGTCCTGCATGCGTTAGGTTGCTGAAAACCTCCCGTGAAAGAAAACTGTGACTTGAAAACACTGGATAATAATTCATTTCTGCAAAGAGACATTGCATGGTGCGATACTGCTGTGGTGGTAAAACACACATTATAATACTAATATAGAAACTTTCCATCATTCTCTTGATGTGTAAAAGCCTCTGAAACCACATAGAAGCCTACTTTGTATCGCTCCTAAAACAATGTTTTTTTTTTTTTTTTAACTTTTTTATTCGTGGGACAGCAGCACTCATTTTTCAGTCCATTATAATCCAGATTATAACGATCCAAGCGTTAAATAGTGAATACGGGATTATCACTACATTAGATTACAACCGTTACTTGTTCTGTTGATTGACAAACCGCAGCTGCATATGCCTATCATGATATATAAGGCATGAGATCTGTGAAATCAATGTTATGCATACCAGAGTAGCGAGGCTAATGTATAGGGCATGCATGCGGATATGGTTTTGTGTGTGTGCGCGCGTGAGTGTGTGTGTCGTGCAGCTGTTGCCTGGTGTCAGAGGTGAGCATCGGTGCTTTCACACTTTACTATCGGCAATGAGTGAAACCTCTGTAAGGCAAGTTTGTTCTCAAGGATCCCTGCGGAATACAGGGCTCCACTTTTAGAACAATTGGTGTTTGAAAAGTTATTATTCCATTATGGTTAATAAAATCTAAGTAGCAGGCATATAAAGTCAACTTTTACAGTCTGGTTTGTCTCCTGAAAGAAGGACGGGATAAATAATGACAAGAATACGACAGTATAATTGCTGCTTTGGTATAATTACCCTTCATTATGATAATCGGGACAATCAAAGTGATAAATCTTTTTGACAACACAAACACACACACAAAGGGGAATATACAGTATACATATAATTTACACAAGCAACACATACACCACCCGCCTTTTATGTCCGTCCTCCTCATTGTTTCAATTAACTTCAGTTACCCCCGACTGTTTGTGGGAGTTTCTTGTTTTTCTTCTGGCTAGATATTTGTGGTTTTGTACGTATATGTGTGTGTTTTTTGCATGTGTGTGTGTGTGTGTGCCTTTACGCTTGTGTTTTTGTTTTTCTCCCTTCCCTCCATTTCCCTCCAATGGGGTTCCGTTCTCCCTCTCCCTGTTCCCTCCCTCGCTCCTCCCTTCCTCTTTTCCTCTTTGAGACAAGGAGGCAGCTGCATACAGAAACAGATCCAGCTGTGTGTGTGTGTGTGTGCGCGCGCATGTGTGCGCATGTGTGTCCACTAGATTATACTCGCCGCTCCAAAGAATGTCCCTGCAGGTCAAATGCCAAAGAGATGCTTAGCATTGGATAGAGTGAATTGAATGTGAATTGTTCCTCTTCTCCTCCGCTTGCTCAGGTCAAACCTGTAGAGACACAACAGGGATTAGGAAACGTTATATCTGGCCGACTTTATGGGAAGTTTTACACATATGAACCCGCGAAAGCCAAACCGACGTGCTGCTGCCAGTCCTAAAAATAAATCTCTGTCTCACATTTTCACCCAGTGTGACCTGCCACTAACACTCTATTATATGCTCACACATGTACTTGACCATTTCTCATATATGACACCCACTGTACAGTGGTTACATATGATTTCTACAAGACACATTGCATGTTTAATTGTTATATTGACATTTATATTCTAATTTATCCGGGTTAGACTTACTGTACTTTAATGTTTCTTATATGATGTAAATGTATAAACCACCCTTTGTAGGCTGGCATTGCTTCATATTATTTATCATAAGGATATATTTTACTAAATCAAATGCAGGATCCCACACGTGTGCCATATGGGAATAAAAAAAGGTTCAGGTGGTCAATTAAGGCGTCAGGCCTCCTTTGGTTTCATTCTCAGAGCCCTGTGATCAGGGAATTTGGGCTTTGGGAAAGCCGTTGCTCTTTACACTCCTGTCTGAATGCTAAACCCTCTTGATTTAAAGTGTGCATCTTGCTTTTGATACCCGACCCCCCCCTTCTTTTACTAAAAAACCTTTTACTATCCCCCCCTCCCCTGCACCTCAGACAGGGAGGGCCTATCCTCTGGCAACACCCCACGGCCACATGCTCACACACAGAAAAATTGTGGCCCGCTTCCTGTTGGCGGGGAGAGGCTGTTTTTACTGTGACTCCATTTTGGCGGAGAGGGCTAATTCCTCTGCTGTCTGGCTCTGTGTGTGTGTGTGTGTGCGCGCACGTTCACATGTGCTTTA
The DNA here is from genome assembly GCA_030544235.1 of Lepturacanthus savala. Taxonomy (NCBI): domain Eukaryota; kingdom Metazoa; phylum Chordata; class Actinopteri; order Scombriformes; family Trichiuridae; genus Lepturacanthus; species Lepturacanthus savala. Next base: position 8,665,894 of record CM060482.1, on the reverse strand, counting down.
AAACATGTTTGCGCCCCAGCCTGCTCAGCTTCTTAAGGGTTCACGTTTGACGTATACAGTGTACACAAGGGAACGTGAATGAGAAGAGACTGTAAGCAGAGCGACTGTTAAACTTGGTGCTGACGACGCATTTTATATGCTGAGCAAAAAGCATTCCTGGATAAACAAACGCATGGGATTCTGGGGATTCTGAATGTTTTTTGCTTTATTGATGGAATTTTTTTACCCTCAAGACAATTACACAGTAGAACAACAACAAAAAAAGGCAGAAACACACTATCTGGGTATTCCTACAAAAGAATAAGAACATGACTAAAGTCAATCAAGTTAAAAAAAAAAGTTATGAGAGAGAAAATTCTGGACAGAAGCAATAGACAATCATAACTTGAACTGAGGCTCTCTCTCTCTCTCTCTCTCTCTCTCACACACACACACACACACACTCAAACAAACACACAAAAAGACAAGGGGATTTAGTATTTGACTCAGCAATTCTCCTCAATAAATATTCTACGACATTAAGAAAGTGAAAGATTAACATTGCTGGTTTATTCACAGGATGTAACCTAAACCTCACATGTGACCCTTGACCTCTATAGGCCGATACATCATTTTTTTCAGCATTCCAATGCCCTGGTTTTGTCTGTTTATTGATCGCTAATGTTGCTATCGCTATATGCTAATATAGCGCATTCATCCAGACTGACTGTGCACAGCTCGCCGCCCAATTTGAGACAGTAAAACAGTCGACTCCCCGCTTCCCTCAACAAGCCATAGTAAGGATTAAGGCCTTCAATCACCGCAGAGTAAACAGCACCCTCCCACATACTGAAATTATGCAGATACACACACACACACACATACGCAGGCGATTTGAAGGCATGCATATAGGCATTACACGCACGCTTTTTTTTGTCAGACATCTCGGAGGCATTTACTGTAATTTGAGGGAAGGCTTGCAGACTGCAAATATTTCTCTGGCTGTTTCATTAACCCTGCATTTTTCACAGTTGTATATAGAAAAGTTGCATTCTGGTAATGGGTTGCAGATGTTGACGGTTGCTGTAAGCGCACGTGAACCCTACTCGAACGGCTCTGTACGCTATATTCGTTCCCTCGTGACACAATTCGAAGATGCCCGCTGGTTTCTGTAGGGTATTGTCGACGTTGCGTCGATGCAGAATTTACCCTGCTTATTTGCAATGTTCCGACCCGTGTGCTTGATATACCGGATGTTTTGTGCGTGGTATTAAAGCATCGCATCTTTATGTTGCTCCAGACAGACTCCCTTCATGTGACTCATACCAGCCTCTCAACAACCAGCGGAGTCGTCCAGCCAACTGTCACCCAATCGAAAAACCCCCAAAACCGTGAATCCCGCGCGCCTGATCGACTGGAGGAACAACCAGCAGACAAAGCTAGCCAGACAGACGGGCAGCCATGTTGATTATCTTAGCTTTCATCATCCTCTTCCATGTGGCGGCAGCAGTCGTCCTCTTCGTTTCGACCATAAATAATGTGAGTATGAACCAGGAATGGACATAGATCTGAAGCAAAACAGGGATCCTGTCATTGTTTTAACCATCTCTCCGACCTTCCTTCATGCAGGCGTGGTGGGTGGTGGCTAAAGTTGGATATGACGTGATCCACACTGACCTGTGGTACTCCTGTAACGCCACCTGCTTCCCTGTAGAGAACAGTCATACTGTTCAAGCAGGTAAGGCAGCGTGTGACTCTCTGTATTGTAGATTACATGTCAGTATTCCTGCATGTAACACTTCCTCTCCTCTCTCTTTCTCCACAGCCTATCTCCAGGCAGTCCAGGCCACCATGATCCTGGCCACCATTTTGTGTTGCGTCAGCTTCTTTGTCTTCATCCTGCAGCTCTTCAGGCTCAAACAGGGCGAGCGATTCATTTTCACCGCTATCATCCAGCTGGTGGCCTGTGAGTGGCACACACACACACACACACACACATGCACACACACATTCAGCCGACTCTTGCTGACTTGCCAGGGTTGTCGTAAATGAATGATTGTCCCTGCAGTCCCCAAATAGCGCCGTGATTTACGCGCGTACATATCTGAGGCCGGATAAGAATGTGAGCCGTAAAAGTTTAAGATCTGATCCTAATGCGGCCAAGATCTGAGCCACATGGGTTTACACGTGGCTTGGTTTGATACTTCACATGCAATAAGGCTATTCTGTAAGATGAACTTCAACAAAACTCACTTTTAAATGGAGTGTACTCGAGTCACTTGATATGTATTCTTAGCCCAAGACCATGTTGAGTCCCCTTTCCCAAGAGTTAGGTTTAATCTGAAATCTTTAAAGGGGCCCCTTTATGAAAAGAAAACACCCCTTTTTTAGAGCCTGTGTGTAAATATTTATGTCTCTGGTGTTCCTGCTAACACACACGCTATGAAATTAGACCACCCACTCATTCAGTTGCGATCTGGCCTCCTCTTTGTACTGTTGCTAAAACAAAAGCCAGTTAGAAATGGCTCTGGTTGTGATGTCAAAAAAGGAGCGGAAGTTAATAGTAACTCCTTCCAGTGTTCGTACTTGACTCCTGTTTCTGAGGAAACAGGATTTTTCTAGATTGAGTGTGTGAGAAGGCAGACTACATTGCTGTTACAGGTGCTTTTGTTTTTTTAATACTAGACCATTAAAATTTCTCATCTTTGGAAATGCAATTAGCTTACCACATCACTGGAAATCAGACGTCAACCAGAACAGATGAAGAACCCAGTCAACAACACCTTCATGATAGCTGACATTCAACCAATCATGAAGGATATACTTATACACAGTTGGTTGCACAGTTGAGTTTGGAAGAAAGAGAAAGTTAAGTCAGTCTGGATCCGCATGATTGGCATGTGAAGCCAGTCAGTCATTTTCTATACCTGCTTATTCCTCATTAGGGTCGCAGGGGTCTGCTGGAGCCAATCCCAGCGCGTTACGGCGAGAGGCAGGGATACACCCCAGATGGTCGCCAGCCAATCATGGGGCACACACACCATTCACTCACACACTCACACCTACAGGGAATTTAGAGTCGCCAATTAACCTCAGCATGTTTTTGGACTGTGGGAGGAAGCCGGAGTACCCGGTGAAAACCCACGCAGACACGGGGAGAACATGCAAACTCCACACAGAAAGGTCCCAGGAGACCCAAGGAGGTCTTGAACCTACGACCTTCTTGCTGTGAGGCAACAGCGCTTTAAAATCTTAAAGATCCCATACTGTATAAATGATGATTTATGATTTGAATTGCTTTTTAATAGGGAAGGTCTTGGTGTTATATACATACCGTTCTACATTTCAATACTCTCACTCCACAGCGTCACAGCTGCCCATTCCCCCATTAACAGCAAGCGATATCTTGAGCTGAGTGGCCCTAACTTTAGTTCCCCCTACTGGCTGGTGTTATATCTCAAAGTTTGAATGGCGTGATCCCATATTTTGTCTAATTTTCCGTGCTCTCTCCTCCTCTCAGCCCTGTGCGTGATGATCGCGGCGTCCATCTACACGGCTCAGAAAAACTCCTTCCATGCGCCCAGTCTTCAGGACGGCGCTTACGGATCCTCCTACATCCTGGCCTGGATCAGCTTCCCCATGTGTCTCATCAGCGGCCTCATGTACCTGGTGCTCAGGAAACGCAAATAGACGCGACGGTACTCCACGTACTCGGCGCCGTAGATTTCCCCGGGATTTTCGGACGTGCGTGCAGTCAGACGCGCGGTTTTCCCCCCGACAAACGCGCGCGCACACGCTCTCTCTTTCTGACACTTAGATTTTTAAAGTACCATCGCGGATAAAGAAGAAACCGCCCCCAATTTCAACCAGATAATACACCAGTAAAGCATTCATTTGTTTTCCTTACACCTCACACACATTCAATTCACTGCAGGCACTGCTCCTTCCTGACGGTACATTGTTCTCACCCAGTGTGCTCAGTCGACCGGCCGTACTGCTGCCAGTCGACCGGAGAGACTCACTCTTGTTTTACCTGTTTTCATGCATGACAGCCAATAAAACATTTGTTTTTTTACTTTAACTCATTACTGTAGCGGCTTTAATTCAATCAGCAATTCCTAGTTTGAGAAACCTTGTTCTTGCTAGTTACGCTGAGATTCGAAAAAGCTTCATTTTTTTCACAAAACGCGAATCCTTGCCGCATTCATCATTCTGTGCATGTCAAATGCAAAGGATGCATGTTGTTGAGGCTTCTTGCTGTATTTAGTGACAACCTTTACTATCCTTTTCCTTATGTTGTCCGATTGTCTCCTGCTTCCCTCCATCTCCATTCACATTGCATCTGATTAATAAGGATAAAAGTTGCAGAAGACAAGTGGTGAGTTTTGTCTTACCGGGACAACCCCCATGGACTTTTTTTTTTTTTTTTTTTAAAAGGGGTCCATAGTTTTATTTTGTATTGTGAAGCTATACTCAACGGAATTTATTTTGTACATATTTGCTGTGTGTGTATAGTTCAGGTCGTTTCCCCCCCCCCCGCCCCCCCACCCAACCAAATCAAAGGAAAAAAAAAAAAGAATTTCTAAGACTGAAATGCTAAAATTATTAAAAAAAAAAAAAAAAAAAAAAAAAGAACAGAATCTCGTGTTAACCGTAGTATACAGGACGCGTAGTGAAGGAATTAGTAGTTATGTAGGATTTTAACCCGTTGTTTGTATTCTTATGTTACTGACTTGTGTTTTAATGGTGAAAAGAAACCATTGACGTGCTGTGATGTTTGGGATTTTAAAATGAGAGAATAACTTGAAATAAGAGCATTATTTCTTATCATTATTTCTTAACATGTTTTTGTTACTATTATTATATCTTCTTTTGTTCACAGCTTCACTGAAAAAAAGCTATTTATTAAAAAAAAAACAACAGCATTGTAGTGTGTTTTAGCATCATGTGACTGAGGATGTATGAAGTAGTGAAGTGTTGCCATATCGTTCCCATTCTGGTCGGGCTACTGTTTGTATGGTCTGTTACTGACACGCATCTAACACCCGTTTGCACATGTGCTCTGGCATTTAATAAATTCCTTACTGTATTGCACCTGCCACCATTTCCCAGAAGTCCTTCTAACTGCAGCCTTCGGAGAGAATGTTTGCTCCCATAGCGCATAAACTCTTCTCTTTTCCTCTTTCTTGGTCGCGGCTTTGGGCTGAAACATTAAAAGCAGACCTGTTGAGTATTAACACGGTAGCTTGGTAGACATGAGACATCTTTTGGAAATCAGATACCGAATAGAAAGTGTCCAGTTGTAAAATTCCAATCTGTTTGGTTTAGGTTTAATAATTTCACAACAGATCCAAATTGTCATAAATCCAGTTGCAGATATTCATCAGAAAATGCAGCAACCACTATATTTTGCATTAATGATTGTGATAATTTCCCTGTAGTGTGTTTCATGTCACTGATGTACTGTAGCTTAGTGATTATACAAAGAAGCATAGGACCATACTGAACATAATCAGTTAATTAAAACATTCAAGCTTAAACCGTATTCATGTTTTTTTTCTTCATTTTTTTTTTGCAATTGAAACATTTCTAACGCTTAATGAAGCATTGATTCCAAATTGATTGCGAATCTCATTTGATTTTATAATGAAGACATGTTGAAATGGTCTTTTTTTTTTTGCTTTTACAAATTAAACTACAAATACATTTTACCTCTGTCTACAACATCAATGGCAGCTTCTGTATTGATATATTCCTGCGCTTTCGTGTGTTCACGCGTCATCAAACTGAAATGTTTGCCTGCTCTTAGAGGACTGATAGGAAACCTCTTCTTTAGTTTGTGGCTCCTGAGAAGAATGAACTTGTTTCTACTTGGTGAATTTTGCTCTTATCTCAGAACAACAGATTGGAAAAAAACTCCGACAGATTCAAGAACAAAGACTTTACAAGAAGTTATACATGTTTTTTTTCCTTCTTCCTTTTGCCCCCTTTCCATCTGATGTAGATCTCAATTAATGTATAATACAATAAACACATTTTCTTTGTTTGTGCCAAAATCCATCATTGAGTTATCCGCCTATATGCTGCTCATTATACACTGTGATGATATATTGTATTTAATCGTATTAGTGCAGGGACTGGAGGAAGCATGTATTCCTATAGAAAAGTGGATTTTTTCATGTTTGGCCAAATAAGGACTGTTACATAGTCTTAATCAACACATTGTACATTGGTAAGACATGGATATATATTTAAATAAGGACATGCATATACAGTTATTGTAAGAAAAAGGCTACAATTTATGTGAGAAGTTTGCATCTCAATCTGCATATCAGCTACTTTTTCCTGTATAACAACAATAATAACTGTTTTGTTAACTGTTAGGCCCAGATTCTGTTCTGTTAGGTGATAGTGCTGGGAATTCCTGATGGTCTGTTAATGTCTCTTAGGGTGGGCTACAGTAACCTGCGTTAGCGTGAGGAATAAAGTAGCAGCTTAACGTCTTAGCGTGTGGTTTTTGAGAGGCGTGCACCATCAGTGCAGAAAGGAAAGGGACGATGGAGCTTTGAACCGTAACGAAAGCGCTGGGAAGAAACGAGAGGAGCTTCGTCATACTCTTCTGCAGGATAGCGCTGTGATAAGCCGATGGGATTTTACCTTTTTTTGGGGGGGCATAGACACCTTTATTATACAGCAGCCAGACAGGAAGTAATCGGACAGAGAGAGCGAGACGCAAACCAGGGTCGGCTGCTTAAGAAAAATGTGTGAATACAAACTATATCCAAAAGCTGAGGTTGCTCTGACAAACAGACAAAGAGATACATGAGCCACAGACACACATTCTCCTTGGTTTTATAGATAGATATCGTTGGCCTCACCTAATCAGTGATATCAAAGCCTAGAGATGCAACATGCGGGAGTTATATTGTATAATGGAACCTTCCTGCCATGTGATTTAGTGTGTATACACCCTTTAATATGTGTGGAAAACAGAGTTTCTAAGATGAAGAAATGGAAACTTGAAATTCTCAATTGGGATTATTAACCGTCACATTTTAACTAATTCACCATAGTGCATAGCAAATTCTTTCAGATAAATTGCATAGTTCGATATACTCAAAGATAGACATAGGATCAGGAGCTTTTCAAACATCAATAAAAGAGGCTTAAATACAACAATGCTATACAATTACCTAAAATAAACACTAATGTCTCAAACTGCACTAAACCAGTTTTAAACCACCACATTCCTCACTTATCACACACCTAAAGGTCTATTGCTTGTAGTAAACATAAATGTTAGAACAGCACTTTAAAATAATTGCACATACATAAAAAATTACATTCCATCTGTTGTTCAGAAATTATACTTGTACTGACCACTGGAGGGTAGTATTACCTGATACTAACTCAAATCACTTAGGTCACTCTGATTAAAATGTATATTTTCTTTTCAGACATATTTTTTTTCTTTGTCCAAAAACACTTCAAAAGGAACAAAATGAAAAAAATCAACAAATATTATAAATAATACATTTTTTAAAATCAATCCTTACTATTCTTCTGTCTTTCTCTCCCACTGACTTTTCAGTTGAAAAGGGGAATGAGTATGCTGATAAACTAGCAAAAAAAAAGTGCGTTTAAAAGAAAATAGACCTACTTGGAACAGGGGAAGGAAGAGTGGTGATTAAGAGGAAAAGGAACGGTGATATGGCAGAAAAGGTAGGAGGGAGATCAGAAGGGAAGGAGGCATTATAAAATACAAAAATCTGATATAACAAAGAACTATAAAGCAAGGAAGAGAAGGGAGGAAATAAGACTCAGATTAAATGGCACTTTGTTTATATTGGGGGAAAAGGAACAGTGAAAAACTGCTGGAACCGTGGAGTTAAAGAAAATGTTTGGAACATATATATTTATATGTAAGATAGTTGAAATGAGTACATACACTTTAGTACATGTTTCTGCTAATTCTTAGCTTATGTAGCTACTTTTACTTAACTAGCCATAACATGTTTCATGCACTACTATTACTTTTAATGGTGTATTTTTTTTTACATTATTAATGGGTTAAATTTGAAGCCGGAACACTCTCATTCAGAAAAGTGTTGTTTATGAGAGATTGAATTGATATTAATAATATACTGATGTTGTAGGGGACACGAGTTGGCTGCTAATTTTAGGGGGTTTGGTTCCAGCTAGACTGATGAATACGGTTTGATTAATCGAAAATATCCATAATTAAGATATTTGTTTTATTAGAATTGATTAGTAATGGTTTCTCGATTACTGATGCATGGCAAAGAAAAAATGTGTCCACACTCGAGTCCTTTAAGCGGCGGTAGTGAACCCGGAAGTTGTTTGCCGACCTCCAATGAATTCCACAGAAGAAGAAGACGAAGCAGAACAATGAGGACTTGGTAGAAGAAGAAGAAGAATATGAAGCTAAAGAAGAAGAAGGAGGGGAAGAAGTTCATGCTGCTGGACCACCTCACGTCCTAAAACAGGAACGATTGCACGAGGTAACGTTAACATATCACAGATAGGAATTACGCAGTTATTATCATTTGGTTTAAATGTTTTGAACGCACTAAAATGAGTTTAGCTAGTTCTCTACTAGCTATTAATGTTTTGCTTAAAGTTCTAGCTTAGCCCTTTTATCAGTGAGCCTGTTTTTATTGTGCTGCTTGAAAAAACGACTCACTAAATTACGTTTAATTTGTTTTAATACAGTAAATTGGGTTATTGATACTCTTATTGGGTATATGTTGCAAACTGTCATAGGAATAGGTTGATAAATGGAATTGAATATTGGAATTATTAATGAATATAAAGGCTAACCTAAAACTAACACACTAAATAAAGGTTCAACTAACTAGCAGCTTCTTTGTATAGTTTCATATCAATTAATTATGACGTTTTTATCTTTTATTTTGCCCAAATTACTTCATTTCAAAACTTATTTTTAAAACCCATTATACAAACAACAATAAACCTTAAAAAAAAAACCTTAATGTAGTGAATCCGTTTTATACCACAATTTAAAGGTTATGTTAAGCTCCTCTGTTCTATGATAACATATAACATATGGTGTGATAATGTTCTCATTTTGGGATTGTAAGATTTTTTTTTTAAATGCATCACTACTTTCATTCACGTCTGAAACAAGAATTTATTATGGATGAATCTGTATCTAAATGATGTTAGAGTAAAACTAACAGTGGCGGTGGTTGTTGTTGCCAGGTTTCAGCTTTCGAACTGTCTTTGCTGGATCGATGACAACTTCAGCCCCCATCTCGTACATTCTCTGATGATCCCCATCTTCACACTTCGCCACAAAGCCACTTGCATCTAACACTTCCTCTGCTGGTGAAAAATGGCGGACAGAGATCGAAGTAAAGCTCAGCGTGGCTCGCAAAACACTACAACTGAATGCACAGGTTTCTGTAAGAAGCCATCGGGCTGCCCGAAGCCAAAAGGTCGAGTGGAGATCGGATGTGCAATAAAAGCTTGGCGTTTAATTAAAGAACAACGGGGATTGGGGAGTGACTCAGAAGTGGCACAGCATCTTCTGAATGCGTAAGATAACTTCCCATCATCTTCATGATTGCAAAGCGGCTTTCTTAATATTTGTGGCTGGATTTCAAAGTGGCTTGAAGCTTGGCTAATAATACGTGCATGCAGTTGCTTTTGTCTCTACTGCTCCTGCTACTAATCATGTCACAACTTTCGCAAATCAAGTCAAGACTGGAATTGATTGCGTTTTGAGTTTGATTTGTGAGTCAAACGATCTCCAAATTTGTATAATGGAGTTGAAATGATTCATTTTTCTTCACACAATTTCTGAAAGAGACACAAACACGCAATTGCATTCACACAGCGCGAGGGAGGGAGAGTTCTGTTATCTGGGAATGCTTCGGATTGCAAGAATCCGACGAGGAGCAGCACATGTTCACATACAAGATTTGCTATAAGGTAATAACCATGCCAACGTAACAAATCTGTTTAAACATCTAAAAAAAAAAAAACTACGCAGTCACTCACCACTGGTGACTGCTACTTTTGTGAAAACGACTGCTTTTATCTAATTTTTAAGCCCCATTGTTCACATCAACACGTCTTTGTTGTTTTCACTTGTGTCCAAACAGCGCACCACGAGCAGAGCGTCATGTCTCCTCGTTCCCGTGGTTGCAGCGTCTTTCCTCCTGCCGTTTTTTTTTCAAATGACTTGCGACGTCTTCAAGATCATCCAGGTTATATGTTGTCGTGGGTCCGGGGTCCCACGACGTAGATGACCTGATTATAGTAGTTTTATCTTACTTCTAAAACACTTTAACCTTGTCAAAAAAATACCCCAAAACTATTTGGGTGTTACTGCAACACGACAAAGCATAATATCAATGGGTATGAAGCACAATCCCGAGTCATCCCATGGGAAAAGACTGACTTGACCTCCAACCTTTATACACCATGAAATCCTGCCCATTCCGACCACTTCTAAACTGGTCCTCCTCCTTTTTTGGTGCAAGTTCTGTGTTTTCCACCATTAAGACCAACCCACGACATCTGCGTTTCATTGAAACATTGTATGACTTTTGTCAAGTTCAGCAGTTCAGCTCTTCTCTTTTCTTCCATTAGAATACATTGGTTTGCCTTTTAGTTTTTTTTTTTAAATGTATCCAACTGTGTAGTCTTTGCTGCTCCCTTATCAATGTGGTGATGTTGACACACTTACAGTTACACCTTTTAAGCAGTTCAGCACAATAATACAGTAGTTTCCCCACTACAATATCAGCTATGATTCTGAGGAACTTAAGAAGAAAGCGCTCAGAACAATCTAAAAACATGCAGGGTTAGAATTTAGTAGCCGTCCCTATTACATCCAAATCATGAACTCTGGAACCAGGAATTCTCCTGAATGTCAGTCAACTGCTTTGCATTCAGCGATTCATTTTACAATCTATAGGATACATGTTGAAGCATTGTGTGAGCTGTAAACCAGCCTCATTGTGTTTTTAACAAGTATTAAAAAAAAAAAAAAAGACCTTTCTTGTAGAGAGACGTGTTAAAGCCATTTCAGAGACAATAATCTCAGGTTGGAATCGAGTTGGCTCTCCAGCATGTTCAAATAACAAAACTTACTCTTGTTGCCTTCTTTGCTTTATTGCTGACTTTGCAGGCGATTCTTCTGCTTTTTCTGCTGCCTCTAATGATTGTAGCACTGGGACGCTTTTTTTCTTGACTTTAAGTACTCTCTCTCATTTTTTTTTTTTTTTTTTTTTGCATGGCGATTTTATTTTTTTCTTTTTGTAACCTCCATGTGGAATAACAAACATTCTTTGTGTATGTGCGTGTTTTTGTATGTTCGAAGAATGAAGAGGTTTCCCTCCAAGTCACCTTCCTCTGGATCCAGCGATAAAAAGATTAAATTCTCCCAAAAGGAAGTAAGAGACAGCTATAGATGATCGCTTCTTTGCATATTTGGTTATAAATAACATCTGCAGTTACTGAATGCAGCTCTGCCGTGTGTGTGTGTGTGTGTGTGTGTGTGTGTCCACAGGTTCAGACACTGATCGAGCTGGAGGTTGGCAAAGCGTTGAAAAAGAATGAAGCCAAGCTGGAGAGAATAGCTGCAACTATTCAAGTGCTGAATTGTGGAGTTGACTATGAGGGCTCCATCCAAAAACTGGAGGTCAGTGCTGATTGGCCGATGGTCATCGACTATCATAACTTGTCTTTCTATTAGAAAAACCTCCATCGCACTTAAAGAGTGCGGTTGTCCTCAACTCAAGTTCTTCACCTGGTTCACTCATCAGTGAAACGGAAAGAAACTAGTGACCAATAAATAACAGCACTAGAGTCTATGTTTTTGTTATGTAACCAGTTTATTTAATGTGTGCGCACTTGTTTCTTTTCAGCCGAGTTAGTCTCTTCTGCTTTTTTCATTTTCCGTCGGTAGATTCTCTCTTCTTTAAATCTCACCTGTCACATTGTCTTTTTTTCTGTCTCTCTTCATTTCTGCCCGTTTCAAAACCCTTTTTCTATTTGTTTCCTTTTCCTTGTCGACCTTGGCCCTTATTAAACGCCCTTAAACACCATAAATCCCTTCTCTCTTCTTCAGGCTCGTGTTAAGAAGGTAACTGAAAGGTCGGAGGCAGCTATTGCCAGCATGGCACGGAAAAAGGTTGGACACACGCGCACATACACATACTCCTTCATTAACTTGAATATAAAGATCGTATGACGACTATGAACAAACTGTCTCAAATATTTGACTTTCAGAATCAGAGTACACAATCTGCAAATAGAACCATGGAAACCTCACAGAGTAAGTAAACAGGTACATGTGCCTGGACGGTTATTTGGATCAGAATGTTGTCACATTATTTATCCTCTGTTGTTTCCAGTAGACCAAGAAAGCACGGATTGGATGGACATGGGCCGAGACGTCTTTCAGATGATGGTACGTGTCCAGTATTAACTAATACTTCTAATTACTTGCACCTTAATTACTTCTAACTAATGCTAATCTGCATCTGGAGAAACAAAATACAGTGAATGTTGGTTGTTTCTGTCTAGAAAACTACTAAAAAGGAGCTAAAGAAGATGCGTGCAGATCACGAGGGTGAGGCTGAGAATGTCAAATGTCTCTTTTAGTGTTTGGTAAAAAATGTATTTTACATCTTTTCATTTCTCTTTTTGTTTTTTTCTTCTCCACCTTCAGCTCTGAAGGCCAACATTGTAGATTTAACCGAGGAACTGCCTCTTCAGTTTCGTCGTCGTGGCTCTTCTGACTCCACGGTAGGAGGCTTCATTGTTTTTTTTTTAATCGTGGCGCTCATAAACGTATTGCGCGCGACGACTAACGACAAGGTATCGCACGCTTCCGTTCTCGATGTTGCGCCAATCAGGAAAGTCTCGTGTTCATAAAGAAGGAGCCTGAAGAAAACGGCGCGATGGAGATCAACCACGAGAAGGAGCCAAATCCAGCGCGCGTAAAACAGGAACGCTTCTCTCAAGGCTCAGAGGAGGTAATACCAACACTAGTATTTATCCCACAGTAATATTTATGTCGCTGCACTCACATGACCTCCACTCCGCTCTTTCTACCTTTTTAAGGATGAGCTATCCTGTCCTTTCCGATCCTTTCTTTTTCTCAGTTTTTAAAACCGTCTCTTCTCTTTCCTTCTATTACTTTTTATTTTCTTGGGCCGCACTAAATAGCTGCTGGCAAATCTTTAAGCTTCCATTGTTCACATCTACCTCTTTTTTCTTATTTTTTTTTTTCCTCCATTAGGGTAAATCTGCCAGAATCGTTCATGATTTTCCACAGGCAGCTCATTTTATCGTGGGCAATGTCCGGTATGTGGAATCAGCTTTTTTTTTTTTTACATATCAACATTGGTGAAAGCTATAAAGGCTATTGCTCTGACCTTTAGTTTACATGTATTTGGATATAACCCCCTGGAGAAATGATTTGATTTAATGTCCAACTCTGCAGGACACAATGTGAGGACGGAACTACAAGCTCTGCAACTCGGCTTCTTACTCCTAACGTCTCCCCTGCGACTCCGGTAGGATGCGTCGTTATTCAATATGCTAGTTTCAAAACATGGCATGCTTAACCCTTTAAAGCCTATGAGCCTGTAAGTCTATGACTGTCATTTTATGCATAGAGTAAAAAAATCTAAAAGTTACTCATGCGATTTCTAATGACATGATAGTAGAGAACTTAGACATATTCCCGTCACATGATGTCATCAACTTCCCTTCTGAGAACATGGAGAAGACAATTTATTTAGATTATTATGATTTTCAACCCTGACATGTATATATCTATTATAATCATTCAAGTCTCTAGAATAATTCACCATAACCATTGTGTATGGGCGTATTTGTGCAAGCAGCAACCATAACAGCCATTAAAATGCTATTTTCTGCAAAGAAAAGACAATAAAATGAAAAAAATAGATACATAACATCATTGTTAGTGATTCAACTGATATAATTATATTCATGAAATCTTTGAAAAAAATCTGGGTTTAAGTGGGTTAAGTATAAAATGACAGTCATAGATTTAGCAGCTTAAATGGGTTAAACATATTGGGCATGATGTTACTTACCCTCATACTTATGTTGTTTAAACTCAAGCAGCCAATGAGCATAAAACAGGAGTGGGACTCCCACGCCGATGGTAACAGTCCCGCGCATGCAGACACAGATCAGGTAATGCACACACACACACACATACACGCTAACTAACCAACCCACTGTGATATTATGTTTCTGTACTCACATTCCCTCTGTTTTTTTTTTTTTGTTTTTTTTCCTCCCCCTGAAGGATAAGCTCCCGTATCCTCCTCTCCCCGCCACCACTTTCCCCTCCAGCATGAGCTTCGAGGCCGCCTCGTACAGCATGCCGCAGAAAGTGAAAGTGCACCTGGCTCTCATCAGGCAACCCCCCGGCCTCTCGGTGCTGTGGACCATAGAGAAGGAAGACCCTTCACCTCCGCCCATGGATAGTTACAGGTGACGAGCGGCAGAGGGCAAGGCCGTCCTTCAGCTGGACAGCTGGAGACTTTATGGCGAGGAATGACGCTAACAAAAAGAATCAAATAAGCAACTTATTGGCAATTGACTGTAATATATTGTCATTAGCTAAAGTTGAATGATTCACTGATCGTAAGGATATAATCTTGGGTGACAATTTATTTGAATGGGTGGTTTATAAGTCTGTTATAACACTGTCATAATCATAACACTTGTCATGAACATTGATTCAACCACACATTAGTGAGATGTCTACTACAGTATTTTTTTTTTTTAACATTGCAATAAAAACTACAAATATCACCCTCTGAGGCGAGTGGAGGTGTCAGGTGGCAACAACATCTGGTACACTACTTCAGTTCAGTGTTCATGGGTTTTTATGCTGTTTTGCTGTCATAAATCTTGGGCATATTAGAGAATCTGCTTTTGTGTTTGAGATGAGCAGCTCCTCATAAACAGGCAGATAACAGGACTTTCACAGACACACCGTCTGAAAACTCTCACCCTATTAATGTCAGCTTATGACCAGCAGATGGAAGCAGAGGTCAGCCAGTTAGTGGCCTCCACTAAAGCCCTCCTTGTTCTCTCTTGAGTATTGTCTCACAGCTCACATCTTTTTTCCCCGCCTCTCTCTCCCCGCCGCAGCATCTTCACGTCCACGGAAGCCACCAAGGGCAGCGGCGTCTTCACGGGATGGAGAAAGCACGGTCCAGTGGCGGCCATACCGCTGCCCATGTGCGAGATGGTCAATTACAAACCCGGGCGGATGATGTGCGTCGCGGTCGTGGGCAGAGACAAGTTCGGCCGGTTCGGACCCTACAGCGAAGTCGTAACGGCAGTCATGCCCGATTAACCGAGGAGGATGGAGGGACTGAGCAGATGAGAGCAGCTGCCGCCTTACAAGGGCTTTTCTGTCCAATTATTTCAGTTTGTTCGTTCACATTGGAAGCGGGGTTTGCGGGGATAACCGTAGCCGATTGGTTAAACACAAACATTGCCCCTGCCCCGCTTCTGAGCAGCTCCCTTCGTAAAACGACAAAGTTCTCTCTTATCAATTTAGACACAAAAGCCGTATCACAATGTCTTTTGATAGCTTTTTAAGTAAAGGTTGTTTAAATAAGGGTAAGGGAGAGAGACTAACGTGACGTGAGGAGAGGACAGGTGTTGAGTGGAAAACTTGGGTACGATGGAATTCAAACAGCGTTTATGTTCTAAAGCTCAGATAATAACCATCAAACATGCAGACCATGATTTGCCGCGGAGGCCTTTTGGTTTTTCCGAAATCTCAGAATCTCCACAGTCAGAGGCGCTGTGGTTCAAGCGCGGCTGTAATATTTTTTTGTCGAGAGTCAAGCGAGAAGGAGAGATAGCCGTGGCTGTGCATAAGATTGTATTTATATTCTGTGTTTATTCAGTGACTAGTTAATTAACATAATTAAGTGAATCAATGTGAGTCATTTTACTTAAATGTGAATTTGTATTTTTTTTTTTATGCACGAATAAATGAGAGAAAATCTTTAACAGTCAGACATTCCATTTGTTAATGCAATTCTCTTGCCAAAAAATATATTTTTTGTTATATTAAGCAAAAATCTCAAACATTGAACATACTCCTCCATAAAATGTGAATTTTTATTAATTTTTTTGTACTTTATTGTTTCGTTTGGCCACTGGTCTCGAAAAAAAGTGGTATTTTAATCTGGTGTAAAACACTACTGCATGTCGGAAGCTAATGTCTTTACATCAAATTTTGTTGTATGTAAAGACATTAGTTGTTTGTGAATTTGGAGTCATTAAAAGTCCGATGCACATAACTGCCAACATCATATCCAGTGTGTGATCACCGCTGAGTCTGATAAAAGTACAGCAGGACCTTGTATCCATAGCAACACTCTCAGGCCAAATTTTCTTCCCCCTTCACTTCTGTTAAACTGAAACCTGGTGTGTCGGAGATTATGGCCTTCTTGTAGTCTTACATTTAGTGTTTGCAGGGGAAGGAGGTGGTAAAGGATACGTTTAAATCACAATAGAGACTTGGCACAGTCATGATTTGGGGAGACACGAGAACCTGTTTTGCAGAATTACCTGGACTTTAAAGGGTCTGTCCAGCCAAAACAAAAATGCATTTGGAATCTGGGAGCCCCAAAAATAGTTATGCTGGAAATAAAACTTTTGAAGTTGAGGAATTGAGGCTGCATAATGTCAGATAGTAAGATATTTCAGTACTATGGAGCCTATGTTCAGTGTTGGGAACACTCGACCACACTGCACCAAAATAAAAATTATTCTAAGGATTTTCAGCAGTTTTTTAAACCCACTGCTGTTGTATTGAACACAACTGTACGTTTTTGGATAGACAGCAGGGTTAGTAATCATTTAGGTTACAAAGCACTTCTGCTTTTGTTCTCTGCTGTAGGCCAGGCACCGTTTTCATATTGTGCTGCGCATGAAGGAGTGGGAGCGAAACTGTAAAGGGAGTCATTAGGCCCACGGTGGACGTCTGCCTTTTAGCATCAGCAATAGTCCGTGGGTTTGCGCGCGTTCTCCCCTCGATCGGCGGGACCCAGCGGGGAAGCACAGGAGAGTGATGGGCCTCCTAAGACCACTTAAAAATCCACATCCACGCTGACTCACACGTACGGACACACGCTTTGGCCTAATTAGAACTGACAGCAGAGGAGAGAGAGTTTATAAAAAAAAAAGAAGAAAAATAGTGTAGAGTAGCCAGATAGAAAAAGCAGCATGACGCACAGAATTATTCAGGAACAAATGTGACCTTTAACCCTCATGTTATGTTTGTTTCTAAAGGCTAAAAGTATAATCTTCATCTTGGTTAAAAGTATAATGTTCATCTTTACTCTATTTTTACAACACAGGCCACAACAACTGTTGGCTGCAACAGCCACTGTTGAGTGTGAACACCTGCGCAGGAGACAGGTTGTCTGCTGACTCAGCAAAATCTCAAGTTCAAAATCTCATTTAAGGAGATAATACTAATACATATACACACAAATAGTAACACTGAGGGTAATTAAAATCATTTACAAACACTAGCAAGGACACCAAGACGCTAATGAGCAGGTGCTGAGTGTAAAATATGTATTTTTTAAAAAAAAATAAAAGGTGGACCAATGTATTCTGATGGTGGGAAGAAGTTGGGGATTTCTACGTTGTGGATGCAGGGCTGTCTACTGGCCTAGTCCAGGATTCTCCACGACACACACACTTGTGACTTATAAGGACATTTCGCATAAACACACGTCACACTATAAGGACATTTTGACTTATGAGGACAGGGTTGGTGTCCCCGTAATTCAAACAGTCCTCATAATTACTGGTTTTATCAAACGGGTGTATTATGCTTTTAATCGCCTAATTACAACCATAATCAAACGCCTAAACACCAAATGCGGATGTGGTGTTATAGAAAACAGTTTATACAGGATTATAAAAAGACGTGGACATTATTTGAATGGGTAACAAACTTTGCCACAACACCCAGTATTTTGCCGTGTGGGTATCAGAGACGCCGGAGGTAAGGAAAACACACCGCGACATGTCACATTTAAAAATCAATTAAAGCTTTATTTTGATACTGGTTGGTAGTACAAGGTGAAATTATCGTCCCACCATTAATTAGACCTGTTTCGGATGCGTTAATGTAACGGTTTTTTCGACGACAGTCAGTGTAGCTTTAGCTAGCGCTAAACGCTAGCTACGTCTACATTAGCAGCAGTTTAAGACGTTTTCGGTTGAAGAGATAAAGCAGTTTTGCAGATTATATCATTACATCATTTATATGTGTTTACTGAAATATCAGTGCTATTAATTCATTGTGTTGTCAGTGATGTAGGGTGGAAGTTTAGTCCTATCAGTACAGTGTAAATGAGCTGAGTTGTAGTTTATTTTATAAATTGCTGTATTTAGTTTTATCTGAGTATATAGCTTTATAATGAGCCGTGCATTCATGTGTTTGTTATCTCTCAAGGAGCTGAATGGTTACAGAAAAACAGGGCTCGCCTCATTCAGAGCATCCACATAGTGATGCCAGTAGCTGACAAGTTTCCATGAAGAGATGTACTCCAACAACGAGGCTCAAAGAACCCATCAGCAGAAGATGAGGCGGCTGTCCGACTACCGCACATCTACAAAAGCCAAATCTGCCTGACGTAAATGAGATATGTCTAAGTAAGTTTTTGATGTTTTGACCTCTGTGGAGCTCTCTTTAGTGAGCGTCGCGATGATAAAATGTTTGTAATGATTAGCGATAATCGTAATAAACTCACTTCTGGGAAAACATCAGATGCTATGAAGTCGTAAAGCACTAACCCAGGTTTTTATGGTCTATTAAGAGTTTAATTGCATAGCCTGGTGTATAAAACATGGTTGCAGTCGTATTATATTAAGGGGATTAAACCCAGTACATAGCTTTTAGATAATGCTGTGTTCCACAAGAATCTGCCTTGATGTTTTTACATTCATCTTAGTTTTCTTTCGATGCAGGAGAAAGCATCAAAGAATCACCTTAAGACACGGTTGAAGTTTTACTAGCTGTGAGTTCTTCCTAATAAAGGTTAGTACAACAGCACAGAACCTCGTGCCTAGCTTTTGCATGCACAATACTGATTAACTTGTTTAAGCCCAGAGTTTTCTGCAAGTTTTCATGCATACAATTACATCATGAATGTGTTTTTTTTCCCATTTTGTACTCTTTTTTTCTTTTCTTAAACCCTTTTGTCTAAGTTGTCTATCATGTCATTAGAAAAAAAAAACTGTATGAGTAACATTTACACTTTTTTTTTTCATTTTGAGTATAAAATGACAGTCATAGACTTAAAGGCTGATAAGCTTAAATGGGTAAACTGCTGTAATGTCTGGAATGGGACTGGATGACCGGAAAAGTACTTTTAGGAAGGATGATAATAGGCAAAAAAAATGAAAATACTAATATTATCTTGCATATGTTGGTTTTCATATGCAAACAATAATAGCAAACAACAATAATAGTACAATCAACTAAATAATTTAATAATTTGAACAATGAATTCATTCCCTGAGCGACATGGTGGGTAGCGCTGTTGACTCACAGCAAGATTGATTGGAGACTCTAAATTTCCCGTAGGTACGAGTGAATCGAGTGTGGCCCACGGTAGACTGGCGATCTGTCTGGGGTGTATCCCTGCCTCTCACCCAAAGTACGCTGGTATTTGGTTCCAGCAGACCCCTGCGGCCCTAGTGAGGAATAAGCAGGAATATTACATTAATTCATTTTCCTATTTCTCAATCAGTCTCAGTAACAACATGCTCACTGAGAACAGCTGTGAGGTGTTGGCTTAGTCACTGCTCTCCAAAGCATCCGACTTGCGAGAACTGGACTTGAGCTACAACGACCTGCGGGATTCAGATGCTGATGGTCAGTGACGTCCTGATGAATCCCCACTGTGGTTTGAAAACACTGAGGTCAGTGCAATAACCATTGACTTTGACTTAACCTTCCTCTTGTGTTAGTTTGCCGTTAACATCCCTTATGTTAACGGGTTGATTTTGACCCATATCTTAAATTGGCTGTAAAATACACCTGAGGGGTAATAGAACACATTTCTTAAATTTGTTTTATTTTTTTCATTTTAATACTATCAATTTCAAGCCATATTTATTGACTTTTTCAGCAATAAAAATACATTTTTCAGCATTTCAACATAAATTATTATGTTGAAATACTATATTATTATGTTGAAATAGGGGTATCTGACAAAATCCAAAAATCTTGATGCAAAAAAAATTTAAGTGGTGCTTTAATTAATTTAAAAATGGGTCGGTGTTAACTAATTGATACGAGAGCATGTTGGGATTCATGCTTTTGGATCGAGTCCAGAGAGAGTGAGAGAGCCTTATAATTGACTAATCAAATGGGACTCATGCCATGTTAACAAGTGAAAATTGCTGCTGATAAGGGCATCTATCACACATCTAAAATGTCAGTTCAATATCTGCAGGCTGTCATTCTGCAAAGTGACAGGCGATGGATGTGCCTCCCTGGCCTCAGCTCTGAAGTCTGACCACTGCAGCCTCAGGGAGCTGGACCTGAGCTTTAATCACCTCACAGATCAAGGAGTCAAGCTGCTGGCTGAAATTCAGACGGATTCGCAGTGCAGTCTGGAGAAACACTCAAGTATGCTGAAGCACACTTCCATCATTATTTCAAGATTGATGTACAAGATTCACTTCATTAATTTGATTTGAAATGCATGCATGATTTTATATATATACACACACACACACACACAGTGTAAGGATATCATTTTACTAATCAGTTGCTAAAGCTGTGAAGTTTTTGAAATGCTATCGAGCTCAAGTCATTTACCTGCATTTTCTTTTTAAAGTCAGTTTAAAGGACAGATTTGGCATTTTTGTTTTTGTCTGCCTCCAAACAACAGTCAGGGCGCTCAATATATCTTTTTCTTTCTGCACTTGCAATGTAAAGCCACACTACTGCCTTTTTGTGTATAAATGCGCATTTTATCTACAGAGACTTTTGGGGAAAAAGATGACACAAGACTTACATTTGCTCCGAGATTCCATCTTATTTTATGATGTGTCCTCCTGTGCTTCGCATGCTAATCCTTGAAAAGGCTGATCTGCATTCAAAATCAACAAGTATCACACCTGGGGAAAGAACTAAATCACAGCACTCCACTAATGACTTGTTGTTTTTGTTTGCAGATGCCAACCTTGACTGAACCGCTCCATCCTGGTTTCACTGTGGTCGACGAGTCAATCCATATCAAAATAAAATTGAGTAGGTTTACTAAGTCTCTGTGGGAACATCAAAAATCATCAGCCATGTCAAATGGAAGATGATATACGATACAGTTTCGCTTATACTTATTAGGAAGCCAATTAGGGATCATGTCTCTCTTGCACCAGTGACTCTTTCTGGCAGGTGGTCGGGTGTGTCATGGATGGACAGAGTTACTCCCACCTGGGCCAGATCCTCCATTGTCACAGCTGACTGTACTTTCCCCAGACGTGGTGCTTTTTTTAAGCGATAAGAACTACAAAATAGGGGAAAACTTTTAACATCTTTTTCCACATTTATGTCAAGCCAGGACTCAAAGAGGACTCAGGCACAGAGCGGTCAGTAAGTCTTTTTTATTGAGAAAACCTCTTCAACAGAGTGGAAATTAATCAGGCTATAAAACCTTAACTAAAGAGGGCTAGGTTAGATAGAGGAAATAAAAAAAAACACTCCAGAGGAGGAAAAATGAATCTAATACAGAAATCTATAAAAAATACAAAAATCAAAACCACTCCAAGGAGCAAAATCAAAAGGCTACAAAACATTTAGTGAAAACACTCAGGGAACATAAAGTGCTACGGAACAAGAAGAGAAAGCGCTCCAGCAGGAGGAAAACCTAACATCTAAGAAACAAGGCCAAGGAAGAAACAAAAAAGTGCTCTAAGCAATAGGAAAAAAATGAAAATCACTCACGAGGAGGCAGGCAGAAACAGGCTAAGCTAAAGAATATAGTACAAAACCTACAACAAAACAAAAATCAAGTGACCTGAAACGAGAGGAAAACCAAAAACAGCAAAAAAAACAGGAAATGAAGAGACAATCTCCCCACGGGGTGACAATTTAGACTTTTTTTGTCATTTGGTGACACTTAATTCTTCCCACACTGTATGATCCAACTCCTATAGAAAGGAGTGAAAAACAAAACTGCAATTGGTATAGGTGGTGCATTTCACCTCACACATATCTACTTCTCTAACAGTCTAGACTTTTCCTTCTGTTTGCATGTGCTTAATGAGAAACTGTCACATAATTCAGTGGAGTATTCCTGTTGATCTCCTAAAATATACTTGTTTTGATTGCACTGCTGATTTGGTTAAGGCAAAAACATTGCAGATGGTGTGTGTGACGTCCAATACTGACTGTGTAGCAGCATCCTTCTGTATGTTTTGAGCCGTTCAGCACTCTCACACTGTCTGAATGTCAAAGATATGAATGTTTGATGACAACCGCAGACCGACCTGCTGCCTCAGATGGCCTATATACTAACAAACATGCAATAACCGTGTTCTATTTGGTTAATGCCTAACAAACAGTAATGAGTTATCTCAGTTCTTGAATATTGATCACTCTAATCAGACTCGAAGATGGAAAATCTTCTCCAGTGTTTCCGTCCCGGCCTTGCTGCTCTCTCCACTACAGCACTAGAGTAGAATATGAATGGCCAAAGTAAGAGATCAAAACCCTGGTTATTAGTTTCTGCATTGGTGCATTAATTAGCTTGCGTGGTGGGATAAATATTAGGGTGTGTGTGTGCGGTGGGAGCTGCAGCTTTAAAACTCGGTCAGAGAGCATTGACGCAGTACACTCGGCTTCCCGTGCTCCGTGACACACGGTTTCAGTGCCTTTCGCGTTTTGCCACGAGATACACATGCCACACAAATGCGCAATTATATAAAATGCGCACACCACTACGTTTAGTTGCTACATTTGAGTGATTCTTCTATTAACCTTACCGGGAGTCCCCATGGAGACCGCTTCTCCCCAGGAACAATGCAGGCATCCCTTTGGCAACAATTTAATTTGCAATTTTCTCCAGAAAGAGTTACCAAGCTATTCTGACAAACCCACTTTTAGGCTTCAATTTGAAGAAAGCATATTGCCAAGAGCAAGTGCATGGATGGAACTGCAGGGGTATAAGTTTACCTGTGGTGGATTCTGTAAAGAAATCCAATTTCAAAGCTTCTGTGGGTTATAAATGTACAGCTTCATCTCAAATTGCTTTCTATCAATTTTGTATTTAATTTCAATATTTTGAATTTTAATCTTATTTTAATTATCTTGCTTTTATTCAAAAGTGAAGTTTTATTCATGAAGTGTGTCTGAGATATTTGTCAGTTATTTAGTGATGAAGGAATTGATCCTTTATGACAAATTAATCTAGAGTTTAGAAGAATAATCCAATGTCAAGATTTAGTCTGGCTATACCCAAATTTTACCTGAATAAATATTAAAGATTGTTCACATTCACTTGCTGATTCTTGTATTCGTATTAGAGGCTTTTCAATTTCACTCAGCAATGCAGAGTCGCCATCCTCGATATCTAAGTGATGACATGGTAAATACAGTTGTGTTCAATATAAGAGCAGTGCGTTTAAATAACGCGAGTAAAGCCAAACTTCTTATAATAATTTGTATTTCGATGCATTGTGAACACTGCATTTTATATCCTAAATCAAAATGTGAAGAAAAATGTGTCAAATTGTCAAAAGTGTCTGCATTTTTCTTTACAATCTCAAATATGTAATGTATGAACTGAAAAGTCTTAAGGATTTAGCATTCCTCTGAATCACTAAAGTAGTATTTAGTTGTACACAGTTTCTTGAGAACTGTTTCACATATTTGTTGCATGGACTCGACCAAATTCTGGTCCCTATGGACAGGTATTTCAGCCTCATAATTTCTTGGTTTTGTCTCAGAAACATCATTTTAATGTCATCCTATGGGTTTTTAATGGGATTAAGGTCCAGGGATTGGCCT
The DNA here is from genome assembly GCA_030544235.1 of Lepturacanthus savala. NCBI lineage: Eukaryota > Metazoa > Chordata > Actinopteri > Scombriformes > Trichiuridae > Lepturacanthus > Lepturacanthus savala. Next base: position 8,641,809 of record CM060482.1, on the reverse strand, counting down.
GGGCACTCTTTAATTTTGTTGGTCTGGAACCAAGATGCTGCTGGTTTACTGGTGTATTTGGGGTGATTGTATTGTTGAAACACACATTTTAAGGCCATTTCCTCTTCAGCATAAGGTAACATGACCTCTTCAAGTATTCTGATATAGACAAACTGATCCATGGTCCCTTGTGCTTGCAGCACCATGCTTCACTGTCTTCAGAGTGAACTGTAGAAAAAGAAAAAAAGAACAATCTTACTTTCATCAGTCCACAAAATGTTTCTCCATTTTTCAGCTGGTAACAATTTGCCAGCTGTTTCTTGGCAAATTGTTACCCATATAGCACGAAGACAAGGGATCATGGATCACTTTGCCTATATCAAAATATTTAAAGAAGTCATGTTGTCTTATGCTGAAGAAGAAATATGTTTGAAATGTGTGTTTCAATAGGACCAAACACACTAGTAAACCAGCAGCATCTTCAATTTGTTCCAGACCAACAAATTAAAGTTCTGGAGTGGGCCAACCCGATCCCCAATCCTTAATCCCATTGACATCATAGGTGCCAGATGTTGGTCGACTCCATACAACAGATTTGAAGCATGTCTCAGAAACCATGGTCATAACAAATAATAACATAATTTCTGTAAAGTAATTAATAATATGACACATTTTTCTTCACATTTTGATTTAGTATGTAAAATGCAGTGTTCCCAATGCATCAAAAAAAAATCATCATAAGGGTTTGGGCTTTGCTCACCCTTTTAAACACACTGCTATTATATTAAACACAACTGTATCTTGTTTGATGGTCAAAGACACAGGCAGGCAGATGGAATGATTCAACCGTAACTCACAGGGACCTGCTCCTTTTCACACTATGCGTCACTGCGGCTGCATTCTGCTGATGTAACACTAGATGGGGATGCTTAACAGCATATGACCAAGCAGGCCGGTTGGTGGTGCAGGCATGTTGATTTATTGCATGTGGATGAGTGTGTTCGGATCATCAACATTTCAAGGCACGTCCTCTGCATATCTGTACCTTGATTGTGAGGAAAACGCATGCACTCACATATGCCCTATTCGTGAATTACCACGGTTGTTATAATGAAAGCAGTGTCTCTGCAGCTTTCTGTAGATGCATTTTTTTATAACAAAAAAAGAAGGTCCTGTTGCATAAAAAACGGCTTGAATATTATACTAAATTATAGAGGTCTTTTTTTAATTTCACATTATTTGATGTACTCAGAGACCTTGGAACAGGTGGGAGCAGAAGGACGCGGACACACACTCGCATACACACACGCGCTGTAGATACACAGGAGCGCTAAATGGAGGTAAATGTTCTTGTACGATGGACAGGACCAAATCCTTAACGCACGAGTCACCTTCTGTTTGATGTTGCTTATGCATATCATTTATTCATATCCTCCTCTCAATGCAGTAATTTACCCATATGTTGCAAAGGTCGGGGGGTATCAACAGTTGAGGAAGTTTGAAAAGCCTCATCAAAGTCGTTCCGATGAATCCTCTGGGGATCAGGAATGTCTATACAGCATTTCACAGCCGTCTATCCCATAACTGTGAATATATTTGACTCTGTACAACATTTGCAGAGCAATCAACTGACACTTTATTATCAGGGATCCACTGAATATCTCAAACCCCAAAATAATGAAAATACAAGTAATCTTTTTTTTTACATAAATGTTCTTGATTTCAACCTCCTTTCTTTTGCCTTTTGTCCTCTCACTGGTTCTTTATCTCTGTCTTCCTCTTAGAATATATACACACTAAGCTGGCTAAATGAAAATATTCTACTCTATTTCTGAATGGATGAATGAAAATGCCAGCCTTGTGTTTTTTAGCGTGTACAAAGGAAACTTGTTTTTTTTTGGAAAATGATGACGGCCTGAGGCTGTGTGACATTAAAAGATATCTTTCTGGTTCAAGGTCCTCTTTGACTTTACTCATTTTAAACGTCATTACAGACGACGACAGCCACGATGGAGGTGTTGCAGTAAAGTCGCATTGAGACTGATGACTTTGCAATCCCCGCTTTGATCGACATCTTAGTCGGCACCGTTGGAACAATCGTTTCACTTGAGGTACCGTTTATGAACAAGAAAGACATGTAATATAGGGGTGATCACAGGGAGAAGTTGGGGGAAAAAACCGTCTTGGCTAATTCTGTGTGTGTGTGTGTTTTGTGGTTTGATAGCCAGAAGAGCTGAATTAGCAGTAGATCCATCTTTTATGGTTGTTTTAAAGTTGCTGTTATCTCTGACTTTCTCTCTTTTAGGTCACCAAACACATATACACGCATGCACGCGCCACCCTCTCTTTCATTCTCCTCTTTCTCCTTCTGTCATTATCTCTTCTGTCTGTTTCACATTCAGTTGCTCTGGCTCAACTTTAAAAAGAGAAAAGCTTTTAATCCAACTTTGACTACTCACTACACCGATACCAGTGTGTGTGTCTGTGTGTGATCACGGTGCTCAGGCAGGTGAGGAAAGGTGTTTTTACATGCAGTTATTTCATCGCATCTTTGCCATCACATCTCTTCCCATATCAACCAATGCGCATTGTTTAGCTGCTGAATTCATGTCATGTCCACCTAATTTCAACTAATTTTCATTTGAATTCCTTTTCTGCCCACTTATTCCTGCTCCCCGCTTCCATTTAACCTCGGCAACAAACACAGGCGGATGCAATTATTTTTGAAAAATTGAATCTGCTAAAAAGCATTGGTTGTACAGAGAAAAATACTGTGGACGTGTGTTTTTCAGAGTGTAAAGATCTTGTGAACATTAATATGTTTCGTGCATGTGTGCCACTGCAATATAAATTGATGTGTGTGTGTGTGTGTGTGTGTGTGTGTGTGGAACAGGGAATGGTAATTTCTCTAAGCATGTATCTGGCTCCTGCAGTCCATTTTTACAGCCACCCACCCAGCAATATGAGCCTCTGGTACTACAAGTCTGATTTTCACTGCTGCAATCAATCCATTGCTCTATGTATCTATATTCATAATTAAGAATGCAGATGGGTCATTCACACACATTTATGCTTCACACAGCCATGCAGAGGGAGGAAAAAAATGACAGAGAGAGGTTGGAATATTAATGAATCACATTGTAATTTTGATAACATTCAGTGGACTCGAGTCAAAGTCATACTTTTGCACATAGCACTAATCAATGGGATTTTATTATTTTTTTTTTTTCCAAAAAGGTATTATGTGTCTAATTTATTTTCTGCTCCTGCGAAATCTTTACAGTTATCTGCTTTCAGATGCAGTATTTTAAATTGAATGTTTAATTGGAATGAACGGTTGTATAAAATAAGCTGCTAAACCCAGCTTTTACTGGTGAGATGGATTGTATATTCAGGTTCCGGATGAATAGCCCACAACTTCCTTCAGCAAATTCAAATAGATCTGGGGTTGTGCAGCTGTGTCCCTAGAAAAAACACAACCAAAAAAAATATATTCCATTGCAAAAATGGGGCCAGTAAATCCCTCACAAAAATGGAAACAAGCGTAAAACAGATCATCATAGTGCGGTAGTTCTAAGTTAGCTTACTGAAGTCTTAAATGTTTCAAAGCATGCACTTTTTCTGGGTTTTATTTGAAGTTCTGATACCCCTAACATTAGACATTTGCAGTTTATTGTACAAAGTGTTGGTCTGCCTCATAAATATTCATGAGACTCTCTTCTGATTGGCTGATTTTCACTTGGAAGACTGAAAAAAAGTGTGTGTAACAGTGGGGCCATGCCATCTCTAGAGGTGGAGGTTGGTACTACATGACATCACAAAGTCAAGGAAGTACAAACGAGCCATGAAATGGCAAAGTGTTTAAATCCCGGCTGTGGTTCTCCATTTTTCTTGTTTGGCGCATGGGACAGTTTTATAAAATCCCATAGACCATATTAGGAGTAAAAAGAAACTAATATGAAAAGTGGTGAGTTACATGATATGGGTCCTTTAAAACAACATTTTGGATTATGAAAGATGTTAACTGTAATGCCACAAACTGATCAAATTTCTTAGTCAAGTCTCACACCAAATCTTAAGTAACGGTTTGCATTCTTCCAACTTACTTACCAGACTCAAGTGCAAATCTTATAGTAATGTTATAGTATAGTCTTATAGTAGTAGCTTCTTCACTTTGTGGCAGAGTTACAGTAGAGGAGATGATTGTTACTACTTTCATATGTGACTGTGGGTCTTAGTAATATTGTTCACCCTCCACATGCACACAAACAGGTTGGAATAATATAAAAGAGCCTTCAAAATACTCTCTCCATAGTACCAATAAAATGGAACAATATTTTATTGCTCCTATTTTATAGTATTATTCAACATTTCTAAGCATAAGGGTGACAAGGGAAATTAATTTGCACTCTTTAGAATTTACTTTTTTTAATTCAGTCATTATCTGAAATCTTATTACCTATATTTCTATCTTCATAAACTGAAAACAATCCTTTTTTTTTTTTTGCTAACTAAATGATTTATCTATTTAGTCTTGTGGTGTTAAGTTTTTATGAGCAAAGTAAGTATCTCCTCTTCATAGTTGTTGTTTCTGCATCTTACAACCACTTCAGAAATGGAGCTTTTCAGACGCTATGAGGAACCATTTGGTGACCCATTTTAATCCTTCCATGCCCTACCTGCTTTAGAAAAAAAATCAAATGCAAGCTTGGAGGGAAAAAAAAGAGCGGTAGTGGACAGAAGCCAGCCGGGAAGATGACTCCGTTAAGCATGTTAATGCAACATTCTTGTTTGACAAGCTTTAGCATGAATATTTCAAAGAGTGAGCTTTCAAAAGTGAAGCGTTAAACATAAAAGCCCCTCTTTTTTTTCAGGTTCTCTGAGCAGACACGCATTGACATGCAAATCAAAATGTCAAGAGGGGTTTCTTGACAGAGAATACACAGCGGAGAGACCGATGATTGAGATACTTTCCCTAAGAAAACAAAGATTCCGTAGTGAATAAAATGAACATGAATATCTCAAACCCAAACTATCATCTGCATCATTCCAGTTCGCTACATATGGGAAGACGAGTGCCTATGTTTTAAAATACAAGTAAAGCACATTTTATGCCTCTAAGTATGTGTGTGCACACTGTGGTGCTGGAAGTAGGCTCATAGAGCTTGATGTTTCCTTTCTTTGCAATCATGAATATTTGATTCAGCTCACCATCCCCAGAAGGTTCCATCCAAATGAAAACTAAAATAACAGCACCAACAACTACAAGAGCAGCAGCAGTGGCAGCGGCTATGGGGAACATGCAGCCAATCACCTATTGCCTGACAGAGCTGACAGAGGTGACGTGTGTATTCGTGCACAATAAGTAATGGCCTAGCGTGAGAAAGATGCCTCTAGTAGAAGAAATGGGAAGGAAATGTACAGAAAGGGTTGAAAGGATCGAATGGGGAAAAAACAGTGCATGGCGATCAAGAGGAATAGGCTATTTGTTGTCATGTAGACACGCTAACTAGCGATGTGTTGGTCGCGAACGATCCGGTTCAAAGAGCCGGCTCTTTGAAGTGAACGATGGGAGGCAGCTCACGTCTGTCCGTGAGCCATTCCTTTTTTTTTCATTCATTAATCTTCTATACCCGCTTATTCCTCATTAGGGTCGCGGGGGTCTGCTGTAGCCAATCCCAGCGAATTACAGGCGAGAAGCAGGGATTCACACAGCAGCAAACACATCATTCACTCACACTCACACCTATGGGCAATTTAGTGTCTCCAATTAACCTCAGCATGTTTGGAAGCCCAAGAACCTGGAGAGAACCCACGCAGACACAGGGAGAACATGCAAACTCCACACAGAAAGGTCCCAGACCCAGGACCAAGGAGGTCTTTTTAGTGAGCCAAGCCAAATGATCCGGCTCAACAAAAAGAGCCGAAATTCCCATCACTAGCACTAACACTGTGACTAACACTCAGAAGCTGGATAACGACATGAAAAAATAAAAGGGGCAGTGAAGATGAAGCAATTAGGAGGAAGTATTGTAACTCCATATAGTTGAGCATGTGTGAGTGTAGGCATTTATGCACACATGCATGTGTGCATACACTCGAAACACACTTACACAGCGAGTTACTGCAGGTATCGAGCAGCCAAATGTAAATGAGGGACAGCTGGTGGACAGTCAATCTCTCCATTTAGCTCTGAACGACGACCTCCAGGGTTTGTTCCACTGAACAATGGACCTAGCATAAGAAACATGGAGGATTACAGTGATACCATAAATGATGCAGAGTCCAGAGAACACTTGCCTTGACAGGTGGATGTGATGATAATATCGTTTGAAACTGCTCCGGGCAAGGTGACAAAAGTCACGATTAAAGGCATTAGAAGACATTTTTCTTTCCGGCTGAACTTTAACAACACTATATTACAACAGGATGTGACACGGATGTGACAGTGATGTTTGAAGTTTTCATATCCCTAACAAGATATATCTGTGGTTTTGAAGTGGCTTTGTGTAACTTGTAGAAAATCCTCCTCAATAGCGACACCCTTGAGTTGCACAGACCGCAGGGTGGTGTGCTTTTCCATTTCATACTGCTTGGGAATAACACAAAATATCTCCAACTTTCTCTATCTCAATGCACTTTAGCCAGGTTGGTATGAATATGCTGAGTCTGTGTGTGTATGTGTGTGTGTGTAAATCTGTACTGTGGTGTCCTAGTTTTTGCTTCGCAGTCTTTGAGGTCAAATAAGGAGCAAACTTTCCACATCGTGTAAAGGAAGACCGTACCCACAGGCTCACTAGCACACAGTCACAAACGAGTACACATGCGCGCGCACACGCAAATTAATTCCTGTTCTAAATTCAGATTGGTCTTGCTGTCAGGATACATTTTCATAGACGCACTTAAGGCAACATCATCGTCCACATAATCAATGACAACCACAAAAACAAACAGGCAGCCAGATTCCACAGGTCCCGCGGCTAGGGGCACACACACACGTACACGCGCACACACACACAGGCACACACACACAGAGGCAGAGGAGAGACGGGTGTCACATACCATCACCACAGACAGGTCAGCATACGGTGACACAGCCAAGATGGACACCACTGCCGGCGGGCCTGTTGTTACCCAACATACATGCACGCACGCACACACACACACACGTGCGTGTGCTCACTCACAAGCAATTTGTTGCGAGTGAAGAGCAGACATCATGGGACCTGACGTGGGCTGGGGGTTTTCATCTGATTGGCTGTCACATGCGCTCTGGTTGTCGTGACAACGGCTGTCCCTGTTCGACATGGAATTGAGCCGTGACACTGATGAGGGAGTTGGAAACTTTTTGAACCTCTGCATGGATTTAAGTCTCTGACATTCCTTTGTGTAGCAGTTGTTTTATTCTGTTCAACTTTATTTTATGACTATGTGTGAACAGCTACACAGGCCTATTGGAAATTCATCAGTAGATTCTTTATTTTAAAATATTAAATACACCTTCGAAAAATTAGATACATGGAACTATGTGGAGTTATACGTAAGTGCCTAAGCAGTATGGCCATCGGCATGGTAGTAAAAGTTGTTTTGGTGGACTCCACTGAAAGTTAGGAGAAGCCACCAGAGAAACCAACATGTCTGACTGTGAAGAAACTGTCCATATAACTGCTTCTAATGAATTTATTCAGGTTTCACTCTTTTTATGCCGGAAATGCAGCCTGATCTTTTCCTGTTGTAGAAAAAAATGGCGCCTTTTTACACGCGGTGTTTACAAGACTTACCGAGAATCAACATAGCATTTGTTAGGCATCCTCCGAGGCCTATCCACAGATATGAAGGTAAGTCTGCCTTTGCAACAGGTTAGCACTGTAATATAGCATTGCCAGCTAGCACGTCGTTGCAACTCTACAATACAGCGCCTATGCAGTGGTAAGCTAACAACAGTTTAGTCATTCGTCTGGGGACTGTGAAGAATGACTACATTTGAAGAATATAGACTTGCCTTCATATTTGTGGATATAGGAAGTTGCCTATCACCTGAAGCCCTTGTCGAGTTTTCTGGTCGGTGCCTTGGAGGGCGCCTTACAAATGTGATGTACATCTCTAATTTTGATTCTTGGCAAGTCTTGTAAACACCACGTATAGAGAAACACCATTGTTTCTACAGACCGGAAAACACCATTTCTGGTGCGACAAGAGTTATGTGCAAAGAGGCTATTGTCGGGCAACCTGTTGCCTATTAACTGTCCTGTTATATTTTGGAGCAAAAATGGCCACTGAATCCATGTGCATGACCCACTACTTAGTTTGCAAATAGCAAGCTGAAAAGTTGTCCTGATGTCTCTGTAACAATATTCTGCATTATTACTAATTGCAAATGCCTTTTCTCACTCGGGTGTGTATATGAGTGAGAACGAGAGAGAGAGCGAGAGTGTGTGTGGGTGTGTGTGTTGCCTTATCTCATTCCTTTCCATTTTGTTGAAAATAGTCCCATTAAAAGGTGATTCTAAACCCTCTGTGTTATTCCCCAGCTTGGATAATGAAGCCGCCGGAGACACATTCAGAGCAGAATTAAATCATTTCACACACTCTTTCTTTCTTCTTTTCTTTCTTTCTCTCTCTCTCTCACACACACACACACACACAAACACACACATGGGAGATTCACAGTCTGCGAATGGAGTTAAATCACTTGACCTCTGACCTCTCTCTGGACCAATGAGACATTCTCAATACCCCGGCGCGGCACCCAACGACAGCCTATAAATAGCAGGCAATTTAGAACAAGAGAGGAAGGGGCATCTCAAAGATTAATGACTCCTCTCTACATCTATTTTACTACTTTTTGTTCTATCAGTCTTATCTCCTCTCTTTCTTCCCACCTGCTCCACTTTGCTATCTCGCGCGCTCTGTTCCTGCTCTTCCAGCAGGCTCTTAGGGCCTCTCTCTCCTATTGTCTTTGCATGTGTTAACTTTTTGTGTATGTGTGTGTGTGTGAGTGTGAGAGTGAGAGAGATGGTCTCATGGTGCATTTACTGTGATAGGCAATTTTCTTGTGATTATCTTCCTATTCTTCTCTTCTCTTCTTCCTCCACCTCCCTCCACTGCAAGGTCACACTGTTGATGTTGTGTGCAAAGACAACTAAGCTGTGGATCATCTCCTGGATCGTGTCCTTCCACTACACATTTTTTTTCCCTGAAATTTGATTTACTCAGGCTGTCGCCTACGCCTTCACACTCTAGGTAGTCACATTCACACCTGAGAGCCGCTTCACTGTTAATAACAAGCAGCTCAGCGGGAGCAGTTTCCGAGTTAAGTGCTTCACTCAAACAGCATAGGGGCTGGAAGGAAGAAGAGCCAATAAAGAGCCTGATATCCATTGATGTTTGTAAATGCAGTATTAGGTAGTGGTAGGAAACTCGTACTTGTACTCGTCTTCTCTCGCTCATCCAAGGTCGAATCGCGGGGGCAGCAGCTTCAACAGGGAAGCCCAGACTTCCCTCTCCCCATCTACTTCGTCGGACTCTTCCGGGGGGACCCGAAGGTGTCCCGGGTCTTCCCTGGGGTCGCCTCCTGGAGGGATGTGTCTGGAACACCTCACCAGGGAGGCGTCCAGGCGTACCTTAGCTATCTCTGACGGAGAGCCCTGCCACCCTGCGAAGGAATCTCATTTCATGATCTTGCCCTTTCGGTCACCGCCCAAAGCTCATGACCAGATGTGAGAGTAGGAACGTAGATTGACGTGATAAGAAACGCCAGGCAATTTCCATGAAATTGAAGGTTGCAATTAAAGTTAATATATAAGGACGTACGAACAATTCAGCTCACGAACAGCCTCTTGAAACCTATCGTGTTCGTAAGTTGGGCACTGTCTATATATTCAAAATGGCAACCTCCGTGCCAGCTTTATTTGTATAGCTGTTATCCTCTGTTCCAGTCTCAAAGGGCTTAACACGGCTCAAATTATGAAAATAAGACATGAAAACAGGCTAAGACTCTCAAATGAGAGCAAGGAAAAAGGACTTTGGATACTACTTTATCTGGAGGCTAATGGGGACGTTTTGAGCTGCCAGAAGCCGTTTTCATGCAACGTAATTCCATTTAACCATTTATTTTTTGATTGGGAGATATTCAGTGATGCAACGACTCCTCTTCACACTGTGTGGTATGCAGAGAGTGCAGATTTCACCAGAGATCCCTCTGCTCACAATTATTTGCAGTCGCAGTCTCAGTCTCGTAATGAAGATGAAATTGGTTTCTGCTTTGTCAACCCCTTTGCTGTGTGCAAATATGCGGAGGTGCAGCACTTTTAACTCAATTATCAGAATGAGATCAAATGTAAAGGGACACATACAGGATGTGCCGAGAAAACGCAGCTGTTTGTGAGCTGTAGGGTGGGAAAATCACATATTTGATAATGTCAGAAACCATCAAACCATAGTCATGGTGTGAATTTATGATTGGTGAGTTAGGTTTTTGGTTCAGCCCTTTCCATTTAGACACCATTATCTCGTTGACTGTGTTTCTGTCACAGTCTCTTCTCTCTCAAGAGAGCTTGTGTCTGCTTTCCTCCCCATCCCCACTACCTGTGGCTCTCTCCCAGCACACCCATCATTGGCAATCGTCATTGCCCGTCATTGGCAATCGACACACCTGCCTGCAGTCGAGCCACTGCCCTTGCATTCGGCCTGCAATACAAAAAAAAGGCAGCATGGAGAGCCAGCCCATGCCGGAATTTCATAGCGTTGTGCTTTATCGTTGGCCTGTTTTGTCTGAGAAGTTAGGAAATCCGACTTCAGGGGTATTTAATTGGAAATAATATTTAGTAGTAATAGTGTTTGTTGCACTAAATCAGTCATAATAGTATCAATGGAACGCAACATTACCCGCCTGCCTCCTTTATTTGTCTACTTTCCACAAACAGGATTACAGTCTTAAGGCAAATTCAGCCAAACCCAGGGTGGTGTTGCAATTTTAACTGCTCACTGCGACTTTTCTTGCAAATATTTGATATATATATTTAATATTTATACTTAAGAGTTGATTTTTTATTTTCGCCAACCCAATATTCAATATATTGCTCAATTTTAACTACAAAAAGGGAAAATCGCACCTATTTACCGCAACTTTCGCTTCCTCCCAAGATGTAATCACAACAGAAACCTAAAAAGCACCGCAACTATGATCACAATTATTTGGAAAAGCTATCGCAACATCAAGCATCTCAGGCCACAGTAATCTCAGAAAAAGCTGGTGAAATCAGAGGGATTGCTCATACCTCTGCTCCACGCCTTCAAGATCACCTGGGCAGGGAGGCAGGCAAGTTGTCTCGCCTGTAAAACCCACCAGCCCTGGATCAACCCAATCCATCCACTGGACTTTCGCCCTCATCCCTACTTATCCTACATCCAGCAGCCAACTTTCCTAGCCACTTCACCAACGTTGCTCCAAACAAATGTAACTTTCCTGTCTCAAGCCATTCGGAACAGGCACGCAACTGCTTTGCACATCGGTGCCAGCGTTTGTGTTCGTGCAGATGGAGCCGATTATGTGCAACAATGCATTCGCACAACGGAGAAAAACTGATATTTTAAGAGGCAAATGACCAACGATAAGTATGGAGATCCTGCATGGCTGTAGATTTCGTCCTTTATCCGTAGCAGCGGGTTCTTTTATCACTTCATAAACCAACGTACCGATGCTTAAATATTTCAACTGCAGGCGATACGACTTTGACTATTAATTTAAATGGACGGCTTTCGTCAGCAGAGCCTTGGTAAATCAAAGGGAAGCATATGACTCTTTTAAAACTGCTTTTAACATTTATGCTAGCAGATACGGAGTGGTACCAGAGCTGGAGTTGGATGAAATGCAACATGTTCAGTTTAATGCCAGCAACGAGGCCTGTCAAGCAGTCAGTGATGGAGGACACAACAGGACCACGACCTTGCCTATTTTGGTCTTAGTTGAGCCTCGAGTTGACACTATTATATGAGACTTGCTGACGCAAAGCTCTCAGGCCCCGAGGGCAAGTCCCAATCACCTTTGTTCATCAGTCTGACCTTGCTGACAACTGATTCTCAAATACGCTACTTATTGCTTATTATTGTATTGCCATATATATATATATATATATATATATATATATATATATATATATATATATATATATATATATATATATATATATACCTGCCATCCAGATCCACACAGTCCTTGATTAGTCAGCCAGAATGGAATCAACTCTGCAGAATAGAAAACCTGCCACCAAAGGTCCTGCCTGAAAAGCCCTGGCTGCTCTCCAGCTGCTTAGGTCTTTTAAATCAGCCACTTTAACCCTATGAGCCCAGCCAGCGTGAAAGGATATGGCGAGTTTCTCGCCAGGCAGATGGATAACTTGCCACCACCCTAATTGCAATTTGAAAAGTTTGCTCATACTGTAGCATTTTTAACTTAACCAGGAATACCATTAATAAAGGTTGTTGTATACTTTTTTAATTTTTCTGGTCTGGACAATCTCAGGGTGGAGGGATGATGGGAGGGACGTCAGATGGTGTTTTTCTGTCACCTTTGGTTACTGTGACGGGACCTTTTTATCTTGGCCTCTTGTCTCTGTGTGTGGCTGTATCTCTGTCCACATATATGCCATTTATCTGTGTTTCGTACTTGCATTTTGTGTGTGCAGGTGTTTGTGCACCTGCACCCTCTGTTCATGGCTTCATGAAACATTTCTTTAAAGTCAAACATCATTTGCAACATTAGGTTAAACTGACACACACACACAGACCCTGCAAATTACAATCACACAAACCCACCCAATTTTTATCACATGGAGCAAAAAGACAGAATTCAACTCTGTATATGTGTGTCACAGCCTGCGCATGCTTACATGCATTTACACAGTATGTGTGTATGAACGAGAGATAGAAATCAGAGATGGATATGTGGGGTTAAGGGGCTTCAGAGGTTAAGGATACTAAAGAGATAACGTTGTAAACATTAGCAGTGATTCATATCCCAAGAGAGAAGAAAGGAAAGACAGAAAACAAAACAGGCAACAGAGATGGGCAGCCTTTCAAAGAAATTGCACAGGGAAGTTGAAAAGTCAGCAAAGCAACAGAGAAGGTGATGAAGAGAAACTATTAACACATGACTCAGTGTTGTCATCACTCTTGTGTCTTTTAACTTTACTAGTACAGTGCCCGTAGGAAGTATCTATTCCTAGAGAAAAGTGGTGGCTTAAGTACATTTGTCGTGTGTGGCCAAATGAGGGGACTGTTACATAATGTTAATAGAAAAAAATGTACATTTGTTAGGAAATGGACATCCATTGTATTAGGAGAGACATGCAAATATAGTTTTTGTAGGAAAAAGGCTACAATTTATATTGAAAGTTCACATGTCAATCTACATATCAGCTTTAAAATTGTGTTCATAGGCCAAGTAAAACTGGACTTATGATAAATCTCTTACTTTGCTTTTTCTTTATAAAGACCTGGGCATGCTATTTGTGTTTCTAAATAAATGAGTTTAGGCCCAGATTATGTTCTATTAGGCGATAGTGCTGGGATTTCCTGAGGGTCCATGAATACGTCTTGTAGAAAGACAGCTATGGCCCACAGTAGCCTGTGTTAGGGTAAATTAGCAGCTACGTCTTAGCATGTGGTTTTTGAGAAATGTTACAATACTTTTGTTACGTTGGCTGCATGATCGGTGCAGGATAGTGCTGTGATATGTAAGTCTATGGACTTTTAACTTTTTTTTTTATGTGCAAGCTATATCCAAAAGCTGAGGTTGACTTGACAAACTATAGAGATATGTGAGCCACAGCCACACAGAGACAAGGATGCTAGTAGATTAAGGTATCGATTCTTAGCATTTGTTAATTTGCTATTCATGTACATTGAAAAAACACATCAATTGGATTCTTTAAAGCAGAATTAATATTTTAATATTAACATTTGAACCTGAAGAGAATTGTCTCGCAAATTTACAGTTCTATACATATCCGGCATTAAACTGGAGACAGATAAAGTCAAAGCTCCAGATATTTCCTAACGATGGCATGATATCAGTTTCAGTTTGAGAGGAACAAGGGGCCAAAACCAATCGGATATACATCATTTTGCAGTTACGCGCGGGCAAGAATGCAACCATTTTCCCACCGAGTGCATGGGAAATGTTGGAATGGCTCACAAATGCCAAACTCTATCCATAAATGATTCAGATCTACAAGCAAGTCATTTAAATTGGCTCTGCTAAAAACAGACAGAATACAAAGTGCTGAAGTGGCAGGAAGCCCTAATGAGGACGCTGATGGCAAGTGTATGTCCATGTGTGTGTGTATGTGTGTGTGTGTGTGTATATGAGAGAGAGAGAGACAGAATTTTTGCTACGATGAGCCAATTGCCAGAGCTTTCATCATTGAGATGGAGTAAGAGAACCAAAGGTTTAGATGCGTGAAGTTTCAACAGATGTCATGTTGCAGAGATCCTCTCTTGCTTTCAGAATTCTTAGAGGGAAGAGACCTGGGAATGACAGGAACTAAACGTATAAGGACAGAACAAGATCGTCGGCTAATCAACAGATATCCTACTGTCAACAGTGTGTTTTGTGTTCATTGCACTGCAGAAAGAGAGAGAGGGAAAATAGTGAGTTTACACAATAAGCACATCGCCGCATGCATACAGATGACAGGATGTACTGTCTGTGCTCGCTGGACCTTGTCTTTCTCGCGCCATCTTTGCGTCAGGTGTTTCTGAAGAGGTTAATTTTCCACTCCAGTAACAAGCTCAACCGATGACATCCCATCTCCTGGGGATTTCCTCGCCCCCTCGGCCCTGTGCGCCCTCCAGGCTTCATTTGGTATTTAGCATTAGTGAAAAGCGCTGTGATTAAAGGGGAGTTGGGGTGGATTTGATTAAAGGGGATGTGGACTGGACCTGACTCAGGGTTTATGTTTCTTTTCTTTCTTTTTTTTCTTCTCCCCTTTACTGATTAATTGGGATATCTCCCATCCCACTCCTGAGGCCATAGCAGAATGCAGTGTCAGTTTTTTTTTTTTTTTTTTTTTTTCCTACTCCATCTTAAAAACCACAACCCACAGTGGTGAGCTTTCTGAACCGTTTAGGTGAAGTGTGGTTTAATGTGATGTTGAGCACATGAAGGACAATCAATAGTGAAAAGAATGTGTGTGTTGGTGGTGGTGGTGGGGGGGGGGGTTGACTGGGAGAGATTCAGATTCACCTAAGGGTGATTTATGGTTCTGCATTGAATCAACCCTGTTCCCACAGCGTTGGGGACAGGGTTGTAGGTTGTTGTAGCCTACGTGTTAGAGAGCACCTTCCCAGAAATGTTGCTACATACACCACAAAAAACGTGATTGGCCCGCTTGTCTGTGTCTTTCAGAGCGTTGATTGGACAGACAAGCGCAGAAAGTTCATTGGGTGTACACCCAAATCTCCACTGACATCTTTCCTGTGATGTAAAAGCAACTGTGGTTCAACAATTATTAGCTCCAGATCCAACACGTTCACCACTGTTTAGAGTACTAGAAAAATCCCTAAAAAAAAACTCAACACAGCAGCCTGGAAGGACACAGAGGTCATGACCTCTGTATTTTTTTCCCTTAACTTTAATTTTATTTTAACTTTTCCCCTTAGTCTACATTTCAGCAAGTAAAAATGTTAACCCAAAGCCACAAAACCAAATACATAAAGCTAATTATCATGACATCAGCGTAGTCTTACGTGACAAAGATGCTTATGAATCAAAGAGAAGGAAAGATGAAAATTGCAATATTCTAAGAAAATGAGAAAAATAGTGAAGTAGCCTACAGATGCATGCAACAGATAGCTAATAGAGATGTTAACTCATTGTTAATGTAGCCTAGGCTAAAATGTGAAAGGACATTCAATAAATTGGGATATTCTAAGGTCATGTTCAGTCACAGTATGAATTATCCATTAATAATTGGCTATGTTTTGGATGTTTGAAGTAGTAAATAACGTGGCTAAACATAGCATTAACATATTAGGTCTATTAGGTATATATAGGAGTGGGATGTTAACGCTTTATTATGATTAATTTATTGTTAGTCTTGCATTAGAGGTATGGCATTTATTATTTTAATAGTAGCATGCCGTTTTCTGTGATGCTTGCAAATGTGCACAGTAAAATAACAAACCAATTTGAATAAGGGTGTAGATTCCAACACGACCAACAGAACCATAAATCAGTCTCTAGTGAAAGGAAAGTCCCAGCTTGATTTTAAAATGACTTTCATTGGTTTAAAAAGCACTGAATGCTTTAGGGTCAAAGCATATTTCTGACCCAGCGGATCCATTATAAACCATCCAGAGCCCTCAGGTCGTCTGGGGCAGGCCCTGCTTTCTGTTCCCAGAGTCAGAATTAAAACGTGGAGAAGCAGCTTCAGTTTGCATGCTCCACATGTCTGGAACACGCTCCCTGAAAGCTGCAGGTCTCAACTCAACTCCCAGTTCTTTGTATTCGAGACTGCAGACTTTTCTGTTTGCCGCTGCCTTTTGTGACGGATTCAAACACCTATGTGTTTCCTACACAGAACCGTGACATAAATCTCACACTTGAATTGTTCCCCATTCTATTTGAACTCTTTTAATCCTTTAAAGATTGTTTCAAAGAGTATTTATGGCTGTTTATAGCCTGATTATCATATTTGCACATATTTATATTGTGATTTTTAGCAATTTGTGAAGCACAGTGAAGTTCATCATCATTAAAAGGCCAAATTATGTATTTGGTCTTTTAATTCAGAGGGCATGATGGTTCCATGTATAAATAAATAATAGACATTTGAAGGCATGCATGTAAGTATACAGTTCTGAAGGAACTCTTTGGGTGTATTCATCTCTAGTTTTGTATTTCATGTCCTTATTTCCCTTTCCCCTCTCTGCATACGTCTTATTCCTAATGGTTGTGAGAGGAGTTAAAAGGTCAAGCATAGCAGACTGCTGCGCCTGCTGCAGAACAAACTCTCATCCATGCTATGTCTGAGTTGAACAGTCCATTAGAGACTTAAATATCAGAGTGCTAAGCTAACATTTAGAGGGCCATATTTATGCATGAGTATGTATGAAATGACCTTTAACAGGCGCAAACAAATCCGTGTTTATGCCTGTCACAGAAGAAATAACATAAAAAATGTGTGTATATATATATATCTATATATAGATATATAGATATATATATATATCAAGCCTCTGAAATTCTGAAATGGACAAACAGGAACTCTTTTAAGGCTCTATATGGATGTCTCCATGACATTTTGACTGTTTCTGGCTCTAAGCGTCACAAGCCTAAAAAAATATTGATAGGCAAGCAACAAAATGTAAGAAGAGCAATTCTTTCCTGTCATCTTCTTATGTCACGACATAAGTTGTTGTTCTTTTTAGAAAAAAAAGCAGACACATACTGGCCGGGTGAGTCATGATGCAACGGACGCGTTTCAAATGTCAGTGTCTGCGGGGTATGACAACAAGACGCCGAGTAAATAAGTGATAAAAGAATAAAAATTGAACATTAGAAACTAAAGCAAATAATAGGTTTTCAGAGACAGACACAGAACCCGAGATGGCCAATTAGAAGAAAACACCAGAGAGGAAGAGAGTGAGAGGAGGATATAAAAGAGTGGGAGAGAGAGAGAAAGGGCTAAATGTTGAAACTCTAATTGGGCTGATGTAGGGAGATGTGTGTGTGTGTGTGTGTGTGTGTGCGTGCGCGCCAGCCTGTATGTACAACAGCAGAGCCAAGTAATTAGGTCTGAGAGAACCCCTCGTTATAAAAGGCTCTTGCAGCTGTTAAATTATTATAATTAAAAGCAGCGCTCTTCCAGAAAGTGCCATGCAACAGTAATGTTGCCAAACACTGACTCTCACTATGCATCAAGTTCAGATGAAGTCCAGAAAGGGGACAGCAGCCCTGATCTTTCAAAGAATTCCATCTCACACACACACAAGGAGAACCACTTTCCTCCAAAATGACTATTAATGGCAAAACGACTCTAATTGGTGTTTCCATTCTTTTAAGAAACCGCTTATTGCGTGGGGGTGGTACTGTAGCAACGTTTTTTTTCTCTGATTTTCTCTTAATTCTGTTTGAGCAGCAGGAGGTGGAGCCCTCTTCATCCACGATTGTAATTACTTACTAATTGGAAATTTCTATAAAGTTACAATAATTGATTTTTTTTTCTTTTGGCCACTTAAGGCCCCCGGAAAATTCAGAATTAACATACAAAGCCTTTTATAAAGACATGATCAGCATTTGACAATTAAACAAATTAAACAACTATGTGTAATTAGTCCATGCACTCCTGAACAACAGGATGACATTTTTTTCCCCCTCTGTGTTTTGCAAAACCATAAAAAGTCACTCCTGGAAAATAAATGTTATGACAGAATGAAATGCTATGATTTTGTTAAGGTTACAGTAAAGTGACAGTGTACTTTATTTAAAATGACTTTTTTGGTGGAATGAATCTACAATGTAAAACTTCACTGAAAGCCGTGAAATCTGCCATGTTAAATACAGTATTGTTACTGTAAATTGTTTTAATGACCCAATACTGTAAATACAACTGAAATCACAGTATTTATTCAATTTTTATTGTACAAATAATCGCCCCATAAATCAGTATCAGCATTAATTGGTCTTCATTTTACAAGACACACATGCCACAGTGTGCATATATATATATATGTGTGTGTGTGTATACAGTATTGAGAGCATGTTGAATGTGTATAGGGGGATATTTATAGTCTGCTGTCCCTGTCCATTGGACACTAAGTGCTGTTGTTTACGAACAATGTGTCAGTAATACCACTGTGATGTGTGTCATTTGCCCCTGCAGCGATGTCACAAAAACACACTCCTGTGTATTTATTGTAGGTGGCAGATAGCAAAGTCCTGGTCTGTAAATTGCTCCGGTTGCTCCAGCCGTACAGTGTTTTGGCCTGAAGCCCTGAAGCAATGCAAAACCCAGAACCCACACTGCCGCTGTGCTTAATGCTGATTTTATGGAGCAAATATTATACAAAAGATCCTGTCACTTACACTAACAAGACTTGTTATCGATCGGTGGACTTTTTTTTATAAACGGCATACTAATGTGTGTGTGTGTGTGTATGTACATGTTGTAAAGTGAACATGTTCATTAGGTCCCATGCCATAAGGAAAGATCCCGCTCTTCTACCGCTTAAGATTTACGCTTCGTACCTATGTTAAATGTATGAGTACAATATAATGGACACACACACACACGCACACTCATGCATTAGGCATAGACTCTGAGATCCACACACTTTGTCTGCCATGGCAGGGGCATAATGACATCCGGTTGTAGAATGACTGCAGAGTTTTGGGAGCAGAGTGTGTGGGTGTTACTACACCTGTGAACAGTGGCATAAGCTGAAAGCATGTATAATTCAATGCGTGTAGGGCCTAAAGTAAACGGAAAATGCAGAAAAAAGGAAAGTGCAACACGGGATGCCCTTGCTTAATAATATATCAATGTGTGCAAGTGCATTAGGCATTCAGGTTAAGGCAAGGCTACGTGTAAATAGTTAACCAGTTTATGTATGAAACAACTGCTGTGATTTGGGCGAACACACGTAATGAAGGGGAGACTGACAGGAGGAAGGGAGAGATGAATGGAGGAAAGAAACGAAGAGCGTCCGAAAACGGGAACAAGGACGAGAGGAAAACGAAGCAAAAGGAAGGAAAAGCCGTGAACAAATCAACTGATTGTGAGGGAGAAAAAAAAAAAGAAGCGGGCATGTATGACAGATGGGAAAAGGGATAAAATAAGAAACAGGGGAGGAGGGAAGGAAGGAAATAAATAAATAAAAGCGAAGAGGTACGCGAATGATAGATGAGCAGCTGTAATTACAGCAATATATATGTTATAAAGTAACTGCACAGAGCAGCAGGGAAACACACACACACACACACACAGTGGCCACTGAGCACATATGTTCCCTCTTAACCTCTAACAGTCCCTTGTGAACTCCCAGATGATACATTACAGAGTGCACTCGACCTTGTGAGTTTGTGCATATGGGTGTGTGTGTGTGTGTTGTCCCGAACACAGGCCATGAGGGTATGGTTAATATAGGATGAGTAGAAGGTTATGTCAACATTCTGTTTATTGATTTCTCTCTCTCTCTCTTTCGCTCTCTAACCTTTTCACTTACAACCTTTTTAACCTCCACTGCTTGTATCTCCTCCCCTCCTCGCCGTTCACGGCTCAGTGAAACCAACAGCCTATAATTAAAATCAGTGTTAACTAAATATGTAACCGTGTTATCACTCATCCTTAATTGCAGCGATTCGATTATTCAATTATCAGCCGTTACCGAGTGTATTTCTGTGTGCCTCTGTGTTTTTTTTTTTTTTAACCCTGAAGCAGACTGACTGTGACTGTGCGAGTGTGTGTTTGTGTGTTTGTGCATATGTATTCACAGACGTGGAATCACACCGCGAAACATGTTGACACCTTTTCCCACATGATTTACATTAATCAGGGAACCTCATTCAGGGAAATCCGTTTTTAAAGAGACATTCCCATGAATTTACACTGACTATTCATAAAGCTGGCTCTACAGTCAGCTCGGAGATACCAGATCGCCTTTGCTGTCAATCATGTCGATAGAGTTCATGTATTCCTCCTCTAAATAATCCTCCAAGGTGCCACCTTAACTAGGAGAGAGAGTTGGCTTATGGTTGGGACCCTGGCCCCTACGCCGCTACAGCATCCTGCAGGGGTATCTTTGTGTATTTATGCTTATGGTATGTTTATTAAAGGGTTATTTTAGTGCTCTTTTTATAAAAACTACCATGCTTTTATAGTCCAAATGCACCTAATTACACCTGTAGCGGTAATGCAGTCTGCAGTTGACATCAGTGTTATGTGGAATTGTGATTATTATAGTATTATATAATTAATATCTTTAATATAAATGTCTTACATTATTATTAGTAGTACTAATATTATTGTAATTATGAAAATTACTAATGAAAAATTACATTACTATACTACTATATTATTTGCATACTGATATGAGTGATAGAGGGGTAGGGTTAAATAAGTGAACTTTTTGATCGTGTATATTGATATTAAATGGTTGTATTATTTTCCTTTTTTTTACCTTCTTACCTTTCTCTTTATTTTTGTTGATGTTTTATTTTGGTTTTGCATGTTCAAAACAAGTAAACTAAAAAACTAAAAGTGTTTCTCTCCCTCCCCTCCATACTGAAACACCCACTCTGTTGTGATTGGCCTCGCACTGTCAGAAATGTCCCGCCCCTCAGAGAGCTGGGGTTACTATAAAATCGTACTTTAGACAAGCCATTTCTAAATGTTTTTTAGCTAAGTTTCAGGAAGAGAAAAACTCTTCTGAACCTTTTTTTTTTTTTTTTAGCTCACTGAATCTGTACATCTGGGTTTACTGACCTATATCTCATCTCAGGTGAGCAGTGTGTGTGGCAACATTTTTCGCCACAGCTGTATTATACCTACTTTTTTAGGCCTTTTTTTAGGCACTGCTTATGCACTCATCCATCAACAGTTACAAGCCTAAGCAGAGCTTAGGGAGATTTTGGCAAAACAGTGGATGCTCGGAATGAAGAGTCCGATTACTCGGAAAGCCGCTAAAACCATCTCATTCACTTCATGACTTCTAAGGGCTGTAACTTAAATAGAATGTACATACAAAGTGTGGGCTGCACATCACTCAGTCGTCACCGTTCGAGACATTAGTATAATTATCGCTAACAACCGAGGCTGTGGGTGAGACAGTAGGCAGCGTCTGGGTTTCTTTATGCCTCAAATTAGAAAGAACGCCTGGTAGAATGTCTGTACCTTCAGTGAAGCAAGAGAATAAAACAAATGCACAAAGGTGGTGTCAGGGAGGGAGTCATGTGACCACAATCAGCATAATTTATAGGTTCTAAAAATACCTACAGTATCAGTCAACATTTTGTACACAGCTCCCCATTCACCTGACTAAGAAAGTCATCCTGGTCCTAGGCTTAGTCCAGAGCTGATCAGACAGTTGCAAGAGATTGGCTTGGGAGAGGTATTTGGATTGGTATCTGGATTATATAGTAGGCTGCAGTACAATGAAGTACTAGCCCTGCAGGTGGCAGCAATGCAACTTTTTGGATGCAGGCTGCCTTAAAAGAAGAAGAAGAAACTGTGGTTTTCCCATCTACCCATTACTGCTGAAGCCAGACTTTTCAAAAAGTTCACCCTTGAGTCTGGTTACCAAAAACTTTGAACCATGCAGAGAAACACACGGATGGATGGCCCCTTAGAGAGCTGCTGGGGAGGCTAGTGATGGGAATTTAGATTTGTTTTAGGGAGCTGGATCATTTGGCTCAGCTCACTAAAAAGAGCCAGCTCTTTTAGCTCCCAAATGGCTCTCCATTTTACCACTCATACCTTTTGTAATTTGACTTGTGATTTATATTTGAACACATATTTAAATTTCAATAAATTGCTGTAGCCAATTGCAATTACAGCCATAAAATCCCTTGTAACTCTCTAACTTGCTACACAAGGCAGGTAGAAAACGCCTATAAAACGTGAGCTGGCTCCCATCGTTCACTTCAAAGAGTCGGCTCTTTGAACCTGGCTCTTTGAACCAGCTCATTTGCGACCGACACACCACCAGTGGGTACAGCCTTTTGTTCCAATCAAGCAGTAGAACACTGGTAAGGAAGGTCCTTAGCAAGGGCTCTAATGGTTGATTAGTAGAATCAGGCGTGTTACTGCTTGGTTGGAACAAAAGCCTGCACCCACAGCGGCTCTCTAGGACCAGGGTTGCCTACCCCTGGTCTAAACTTTTGACCAATCTGCAGGTTTTAAGTATTCAATCCACTGGGAAGCAGTACATTAGCATTCTCAGCCTTCACTTTGCCTATCGTCTCATCTCACCATGCCTGTGCGCCTCATGAGCTCTCCAGAACCATTATTCCGGGGTGTGAGATCAATCGCTCTTGAGGAAAACACAAACTGTAACGGATGCGAGGGAAGGACACCGAGTACTCGGTAAAAACTCACCGGGGAGCCTTTGAGAGTTTTGTGTTTTGACGACTCGAACGTCCTCAGAAACAATCGAGGGGGGTGAGCTGCGAATGCGAGGGCCATTTTCACACCGGTGGAGTGTCGTGTTGCTGATAATCAGCCGGCAAAACAGCAAAAAAAAAAAAAAGAAAAAAAGGAAAAGAAGAGAAATTACACGAAGAGGGTTTGCCTCCAAGATTAAGATTGCTTGTGTGTGTGTGTGTGTGTGTGTGTGTGTGTGTGTGTGTGTGTGTGTGTGTGTGTGTGTGTGTGTGAATGCGTGTAGGTGAATCTTTCACCTTTCGATGGGAACTGATAGACAACAAGATGGGGGGGGAGGGTGATGGGAGAGTGAGGGGGAGGCATGAGGGTGTGAATGCTAATAGTCGGCCAGACATCCACAGCATCTCTCCATCTCATCCCTCATCCCTCTCTACCTCATCCCTCCTCTCCTACCTCAGCTTCACTTATTCCTCCACGACTTGTTCTTCCTCCTTTTTTTCCCCCCGTCCCCCCTCTGCCCCGCTCTGCTTAAATCGCTCTTTTTTGCATCTCTCCTTATCTACTTAATTCCCTCCTTTGTACCGCTGCTTCTCCCGTTTTTCCCCCCATTCCTCTGCGTAAACAAACACATTAGCAGGCATCAGAGAGAGAGTCACGTCATCTGTAAGCCCTACACCCCCCCCCTGCTTTTTGCTCTGCAGGGCACTTACACTCGATATTTGAGCGATGCATGTACCTTTTTTTTGTGTGTGTGTGTGTGTGTGTGTTAACACACGATCAAGCATGTGTGCATTTATCCGTGCCCGAAACGCAGAAAGCTACACACGCAAGTATGTGGGTTGTATGTATTTCTGTATGTGTTGTGTGTGCCTGAATGCCCTGGGAAGAGGCTGTACAGCACTCTCCCATGCTGCAGGCACTGAATAGAGAGTGTGGGGGGGGGGGGGGGTGTGCTTGCCACTGCAGTAAATGAGAAAAAAAAGAGAGCAGGGGGGGGAAGAAGTGCTGTAAAAGTTGCTGAGGCACACAAAAGAAAGGAGAGGAGGGAGACAGAAAAGAGTCTCTTATCCTTAATTAGAGTTTCCGCCTTTTCCTCTCCTTTCAGAGAACCAAAGTATGAACCTACTTTTCTTTTTTTCCTTCCTTTTTCCTTTCTACTCTGTATTCTTAAAACATTTTCTTTCCCATCACAGTTTTTTCTTAAATCAGTCCAATTACACACGCATCCCCTTTCTGTTTTTTCCTCTTTCTCTTCATCCAGTTTGTCTCGGAATGGAGTTGGTCATTCTAGCTGCGTATTTTTTTTTTCCCCAATTATTTCTATATGTCCACGTCAAAACTAACCGCCACTTAGCAATTTGTAATCAGTTTTCTGCATGGTGTTCATGGCATCTCTGAGGGGACATTAAGTCCTCATAAGTACATGAACACAACATGACACGCACACACTTACACACATGCATTTGTGGCTCTGGCTGTGAATCTACGCCCCGGCTCTTGTCTGCGGAGCGTGGCAGCTGATGGCTCATTATAGCGGAAATACCCTATATAGGATTTGACGCCTCATAGAGATTAACCTTGAGGGAGTCCAGATTTGTCATCTTTTATGCTGAAATTCTCTATGTGTCATACATGGACGCACGCAGATGCATATTAATAACACCTTGAAGCAGGAAAAAAAAAATCGTGGCAATAGGCAGAGCTGCAAAAAATGCACACAAATAATACACTTGTCTATTAACGGTCATTTATTCTACCGTTACCAGTTAATACATTTAAAATTTACCAATATTAGAGTCTTTCTGCAGGAAAAAAAAGCAATCCGCTTGCAAGCCGGTCGTCGTGAGTAATGCTCAAGCTCCTTAAAGGAATTGAAAATCTATCTTTTGAGTATCGAATGTGCGGCTTTGATAAGTTTGTAGCTGCTCCTTCATGTATCACAGCAGCTTTGGGCAGCTTAAAGCACAGCGGTTACAGTGGATTCCGATTTTCTCAGCAGTCCTGCAGCATAGTCCACTTCCCTGCTACTGAAGGAGTTGGAGAGAGTTCTCATTGTTCTGTATACACTTAATAGTTCACTACACTTTATTAGGTTTTACACTCGGCAGCTAAAGATAGTTGTGATATTCTGAAGTGCCACCAGCAGTAGAGTTTCTAACTTATTTCTATTACTACCGCATTTCTAATTTATTTGTAGAGTGATGATTGTGGCTCTTCTTTAGTGCTGTTCATATCCGAGAGAGGCAGTTAAAACTATAAAATGGAAAAACTCCTGTTCAGACATCATCAATCCTTTCATTTAGAATGTTACCCAGGGCTTAGAACCCTATATTTGGGACAATTAACTTCAATTCACCAATACAATTTTTGCACCTCATCAATTATCTGATCATACAGAGGCTCTTAGTTTAGGTGTTAAACTTAAACTTGTCACTGAATTTCTGTTATAGTGTTGTATATCTATGGTGCCTCTAAAGGGACATGGGGGATGGAGATTGATGGGTGAAAAAAAGGACAAACTATTTGCTAAGTTTTTTTTCCTATGATTTTTTTTTTCACTTTAAAGCATTGTCATTGGAGTGTACACCAAGTATTCGTCTTTTTTTTTTGGATATTGGCCTCACATTTAAAGATATTAAATCAGTTCTTGGCCATAGGTCGTATATATTTATTTTAAAACTTTCCCCCCCATGATTGCAACTGACTTCTCCTACACATGGATGTATTTTGCTCCCACTGAGTTGTGTCTGTTTCACTTCCGGCTAACTGACAACTGCTTTAAAAGGAAAAATACATAGGAAAAAAAAACAAAAAATAAATAAATAAAAAGGACCAACCAACCAAAAAAAGGACCAACTTTTCCAAGGTCTTGCAAAAATGCCCAGTTCATGCTTAGGGACCTACACACATACACACATCCCCTACTTTCAGAAATGGGCTAGTCCATAACATGTTAAACATGACACACTCATTCACTCTCTCTCTCTAATTCTGGGAGATATGTATTGAAGGCTATTAGCTTTCCATCTTCATTTTGGAATAAAGGGGAAAATATTTTTCTCAGATCCAATGACCTTTACTTTACATCCTCATACTTTAAGCACATGAAGGGGCCCCTTACGTACCTTTCGTCTTGGGCCCTGCAATTCACTAAATCCGCCACTGGCAGTAATGTACTGTTCATTGGCACTTCTGTCTTATTCATGTCCCAGTACTGTCTGTCTGTGGACATGTTTCTGTAGTGTGGTCAATACCACGCTGACCACAGAAGCCCATAGCAGTCAGTCGAACAGGTTTGTGCTTAGGAGACTGAACCTCTGACCTTGCTGGTGTCGGTATCTGGGTTTACAGACTGATCTACAAAAAAAAACAAAAAAAAAACTGTGGCATGACCATGAAAGTTTGCAGAGTTCCTGACTCACTGACCCCCTCAGTGTGGCTGCTGTCAATGCTCGATTGATGACTTGAGCCTCTGTGTTTATCTAAGAGGAGATATTGCCAGATCCATGTTCAGGTCACCTCTGTCTGCCTTGTTGGTTCTGTGTGTGTGTGTGTGTGTGTGTGTGTGTGTGTGTGTGTGTGTGTGTGTGTGTGTGTGTGCGTGCGTGCGCCAGGTATCTCCACTATTCACCGCTTTTGGACCCCACCTTGGACGCTCAGTCTTTATTAATCACCATGAAAACCAAGGGAGACAGAGGTGAACATGGCGAGGCGAGGCCAGGGAAGACACACAGAGAGCCTGGACCTTTGCTTTACTCTGTCTGGCTGTATCTCAAACAACTCTCTAAATAGCCACTGACTGCTTATTATTAAATGGCAGGACACCCACTTGCAATTTTATGCATGTTTTTTTAACCTTTGGAGTAGCTAAGCATGTTTAATTAACCATTTTGTAGTAATTTACATTGGTTCTAATGGAATAATGGCAGGTCTGGGGAATAGGAAGACAGAAAAAAAGAGATATAGAGCTGAAAACAGAAAGCAAGAGATAGGGATGCATACAGAGAGGAGAGGGTGGGTGTTAATAACATGTCAAGTGTACTGTAATGTGCCCGCTAACGTTGAAGGCTTTTGTCGAAATCGCGTATTTCAGAAAGGCAGCGATTGAACTCTTTCCTACAATTACATTTATCCGCAGTGTGTGAATCACTGTCCCTTTGTCTGATTGAACTCCCTATTTTCAGTGAGCAAGATGCGTCACTGTAGTGTAGACTTAGTGCTTATTGAGTAGACCTGCCAGACTCTCTGTCTCCGCTGAAATTATTCATTGTGAACTATTTCTAGACCATTATGCAGAATAAGCTCAACTGTCGACAAGTATTCCACCTCAGGCGGAGAGAGAGAGCGAGAGACATGCAGTAAATGGATGGAGACACACACACACACACACACACACACACACACTCAACTCAAATACAAGACGATTCGATACATCAAGTTTTACATGTGATTAACAATGTTGGTGCCGGTTCAGAGCCGAGCTCAGCCGTGGTGGCGCCGCTCTCGTCTTGATGGGATTGCCTGTCAATTTGGAGACTAAGTTGCAGTGTTTAATTTAAAAGTTAACATCCGAGCGGTGTTCGCTATCATCGATCAAGATGTGTTTTAGTTGCAGGAAAGAAAAAGATGAAATTGTCCGGTAATTCACTTTCATGGCAGATTTAGATATGATTAACATTATAGTTGTGAGAAAGTATTTTACTATCCTCCGTGGAAAAAAAATAGGCCCTTAAACTCACAAAAACTAGACCATGGTCCTATCTCATAAGATTTTTTGCTTTTTAGAGGTTTTATAACAGAAAGTGAGAGGCCAAAATTACAGATGACTGAAACTGCCATGATCAAAAATATATAAATAAATGACTCCGTACATAATTTAATATGCCAGTAAAGGCCCATATTCATTTAATTTAACTTTTAATTTAACTTTTTCAGAAAAAAAAATGTGTGTATTATTTTCCCATTTATTTGATTTTATTTATTTATTTTTCATTTTATTTATTAATTGATTAAATGTATTCATTTATTTATGTATATGTTCTTCCTGTTCATTTTCACCTATATAAAATGGAAGGTAACTTTATAGCTGACCAAGAGTAATTGTTTGTACTTTTCTTTAAATAATATAATTTTAAAATAATTATAGTGAAAATAAATTATTCCCCTTTTTTCTGCAATACATGGTTCAATTAAGGCCAGTAAAAAAAGGCATTGCCTTGAGTTTAAACAGTATATCTAGCACAAATCTTCTATTAGCATTGATTACCGTTATTCTATATATTTTTCTTGGTAAACTTCCATGTGACAGGGTTTAGGCTATTATTGTATCGCTATATTTGTTTTTTATTGCCCCACGTGATTCTGTTGAAGGCCCAGGGTCCAGGGCCACGGGTCACCCACTTGCTGTAAGCACAAGGAAAAGAGTACAGATTGTCATTATATAGCATCAATCTTTTTTTTTTTTTTTGCCATTACATCATTTTGATATGAGGTCAATTAAGGCAAGGACACAACTTGGGAGGCCCCATCCTTCTCCCTCACACTCTCTCTGCGACACACATACACAAATCTATCAAATCCGTGTGGCCGCGGCGGGCTTCGGGGCGTGGAGACAGTGACATAGTGCGGACGGCGCCCGGATGATAAATTTGTCACTACAGATGTAAACTAATACCCCACACTGCCACGCCACCAATCCACACCACGCAGCGAGGAGTTTATGATGTCAATCCTCCGCAGATGACTTCATAACTCACTTTAAATGCTGGGACTCACAGGAGTTGCAACGGCGACAAACAGGAGACGCAGTCTGTCCTTTAACTTTCCCACATGCTGCTTCTCCTGAAGATTCAGCACATCTGTGTTGGTATGGAGCGAAGTATTAGGGTGAATTGAAACAATAAAGGTTAGACCTCTGAATTCGATTCCCCAAATACTTAAAAATGCCCTTGCATCTGCTTACAACTACATTATAGTGCAGTACACACCATTTTTTCATTGTTTGAATACTACTGAATACATTCTCATAGGGTTCTGTGTTTCTGCAGGTCTGCACCAGTAGGGGAGGGGTCATAGGGGGGGAGGAAGTACTGAAGATTAGTGCTTAAAAGTACCAATACCCTGCAAAATATTGACTCAAGTAGAAGTACTAAATCAAGAATCAACTTACTTTCCTTATTTTTGTTTCATGGTTGAATGTTACGCTGAATATTCATGCAACGCTGTCCGCCTGCTTGCCCGCTTTTAGAGGGGGCGTGTCCCGAACTGCTACCTGATTGGTTGGAAATTGCAAACAATGCCACAATGCAATCGTGAGGCAGTTTTTCACGCTGGATTTTGATGAAGAGATGTCGATATAATGTAACGAGCAATGACGTCAATTTCTAAAATGTAAGGAGGGGATAAGTAGAGATAATTACCATGAAATGTAGTGGAGTAAAAGTGAAAGTAAGCATCGTCATTACTGTTTATTTAACCTTCCTCTTTTGTTGTTGTACTAAATTTTATAATTTAGTACAAACATTTTTTTTATTTTGTTGAACTAAGGGTATCAGACAAAGTTGAGCGCAAATAAAAAAATGTGTTTTTTTAATGCATTTAAAATCTAAAACGGGTCGGTGCCGACCCTAACACAAGAGGAAGGTCATGTACAAAAAAAATACTAAAAAACTTTAAAAAAAACTACTTAAGTACAGTAAAAATACTTCCATTCCATCATTGTACATCACCCCACCCCTACCCAAAAAATTCACAAACACAAAACGGATGGAAAAACAGTTTAACCCTGTGACTCAGTGCTGCTCGGTCTGGGGTGAACCGCAGTGGCACACAACACACACAACCTGTGCCCAGACTGAGCGTATTTCTATTAGCGCCGCTACAATAATAAATGATTGATGATTCCTCCATCAATATTTATTGGTCATCAAGAGGCTGCAACGAGGCTGCCATGTGAAGGCTGATAAAAGTTTAATCCCCCAATCAAAAACTCTTCTGAGTCTCAGCCGCCCTCTGATAAAAAAATATGAGGGAACCTTCCACCGCGCGACCGCCCCTCTACCCCCCCCCCCGACACTCAGGCATGCACACACACATTATGTCACAATGAAAACCTTTAAAGACCAGAGAATTGTTGGTTAGCTGAGCATTTGAAGAGTGCCATACAGTCTGTTCAGTTCCCTTCAGAGTAAGACTTAAAATCTCAAGTCGGATGTAGTTTGGAAACATCTGACTGGTCATTATTCAAACTCAGCTCAGGAGACTGTCTTAAGAAGAGAGAGAGATGTGAATACTTGAATTTCCCCACAGTGATCGATAAAGTACTTCCCTCTACTTCCCTCTACTTAGTGGAGGACGGTGGTGGAAGCAGCTCAGCTCTGTTACATACTAATCTGCCCTTCATGAGACCTTACTCTTTTGTGACACAATACTTAAATTAAAAATCTAAAAATGTATTATTCCTTGATCGTATCAATAGACATTATTTTGAATTGAACTATGATACTGAAATTGACAAAGCAATTAATATATAAGTAAAACAACCAATGCTAAATGTACTGTCATTCATGTCTTTTAATGATGATATATAGCTACATATTCCTTCACACACTTCCTGGCAACTTTATTTTGTAATAATAATATTTTGGGAAACTCTTCCTTAATTACATATGAACTCACGCTCATATAATATTCATCTGTAATTCATATAATGTCCATATATAGTTCATAACTGCATTTATATATAGTTCATATATTGTTCAAATGTAGTTAATAACAATGTTCATATGTAGTTAATATTTGGTTCAAATATTCAAATATTCAAAGTGTTTATTGTCATGTAGAAACAAGTTTCTCTGTACAATGAAATTCTTACTTACTGTCCACATGAATGCTCTATCAATAAGAATAAAAACAAATAGTAATAAGGTATTAAAGTTAAGATAAAATTACACACACAAGTAACAGAATATAAATATAAACTATAAGTAGGCAGAAAATGTACAGATATTTACCAAGAATGTGCAAGGAATGAAAGAAATGAGGTAAAAAGTCACATGTTCATAACTGTGTTCATATGTTGTTCATGTATGAACTGCATATGAACTACTTATGAACACAGGTATAAACTATATATGAACCCAGATATGAACTACATATATGATATTTATGAGTGTTTATATAAACCACATATGAACTAGTTAATATGTAGTTCATGCTGAGCAACTTTGGAATTCATTAGAGTCATTGATTAAGGACACTTAAAATGAGAGGTTACCTTATTTTCTATTATGAAACAAATCCTGTTTCAAATCATTATGGCTGACAATTAGATTTGATGCCATATTTTGGTGCAGCAGCTTCTATATATCAGCAGTTGCTATGAAACTACTCCCCACCATATCACCTATTACCATATTTTCTATTATGAATTTTCACTCCATGGATGTTTTTTTTATTTAAACTAAAGGTTGGACCCAGAGGCATAATGGGAGAAACACCACGGCCTACCCATACCATGGAACTAACCCAGAAGGCAGAACTTTTTTTTTTTTTTTTTTTGAACTAACTAGGCACCATTTTAGATCTGGTATCCAGTTATAATAATACATCCATTGTAGGAGGTGAGCTGGGGCAACACGTCTCTAGACAGGCAGAAAAGATGTGAGAATGAGATAATGGAAGGGCCGGGATTCTTAGAAGCTTATTTCAGTGATACAAAAACGTGTGTTTCATCTCGGAGAAATTAACACAATGCTCCTGCTGACATTTGTAAGAAAAGAGGCTTTTCTCAGAGGCAAAGACTCCGGTGTGAAAACATCCCGAGGGCTTGGTGAGTGAAACACTTTGAAAAACCTTCCTTCAAATTAATGATAAGAGTTTTGGCCACAACTACAGAAAAAAAAGTAATTAGAGATGGGGAATAAGAAATATTCACCCCCTCCCATTGTGCCTTGTGACTTGTATACACACACACACACACACACACACGGATATTTTCACACACAAATCTTCAACTAAAAGAAAGCACATTTTCATGTACTTGTTCAGATTTTAACCTTTTGGTTAAGGCTGGGTTAATGTTCTGGTAAGTAGCTGTAAAATGGGAAAATATCTCGCTCGAAACCAGGTTGTCAGGGCTGTGAAAGCAAATACATCACCATCCAAATGGTGCCGGAGTGTTCCGGAGTGTTTCACAATGTGCACACGAGGTCTTAATAATCTCCCAGACAAGGATCTAAATGAGAGATTTAGCCTCTTGTTCAGTCAGACAAGCCATGGAAAAAAAAAAAAAAATTAAAATCAGGAGGGAGGGCTTTGTGCTGAAGTAAGCTGTGAGCTACTGTTTGGCTGCATGTGAAGCAGACAGGGAAATTAACTCTGAACACCTGGAAAAAGAAGTCACAGTCTATATACAGCTCTGGAAAAACTAATGGACCGCTGTGAAATGATCAGTTTTTCTGATTTTACCGCTTATAGGTACATGTTTGGGCTAAAGGAACATTTTTGATTTGAGTCTATAAGATACTTTCCCCCAGAATTTGAAATAAAATATTCTTGTTTAGAACATTTATTTGCAGAAAATGACAAATGGTCAAAATAACAAAAGAAGAGTTCAGAAATCAATATTTGGTGCGATAACCCTTATTTTTAAACCCAGCATCTTAGCATGCTCTCCAAAAGTCTTTACCGTTGTAGTGGGTGACTTTATTCCACTCCCACTCCCACTATGTGTTAGAATTCAACACTGGACGCTGGAATGGAATGGCTGGAATACACGTAGAGATGCTGATTTTGGTGGTGTCTTTTTTTTTTTTTTTTTTTCCAGAACTGTAAACGTTACCCCCAGCCAAATTACTGCTTACTAATGAGGATCCCAAATCGTTCCTCTATCATTAGACATAATAAATAAAGAATAAAATCTCTGTTGAATTGTTATGAAAAGTCAACAGACTGTAAAAAAAGAAACAGCCCCACAAAGTGTTCTCGAGGTCTCGAGGTAATTCATTAACACCCCCCCCCCCTTGACCTGCCATGCACAATAATGTACATCATGCTTAA
The DNA here is from genome assembly GCA_030544235.1 of Lepturacanthus savala. Taxonomy (NCBI): domain Eukaryota; kingdom Metazoa; phylum Chordata; class Actinopteri; order Scombriformes; family Trichiuridae; genus Lepturacanthus; species Lepturacanthus savala. The sequence goes on along the minus strand of CM060482.1, from coordinate 8,608,666 downwards.
CCCAGCCTCCGAGGAAGCTTGAGTCTTTACCACTCATACACACACACACACGCGCGTGCGCAGACCGCATCCCGCCACCTACAGTTGCATTTTGGATTGAATTTGCATATGCCCTTGAGACCGCCTCAAACACCCAGTTAATATTCCGCTCGCCATTAAGAGCCTTATTGTATTCAGGAAATCTCCCTCCCGTCCCTCTCTTCATCCCGACCGCCCCCCCCCCCTCCCGGTTCAAACTATTCTTTCTGGTAATAACTGTGTTCTGCATGGACTAGCACTTTCTGTGCTCTGAGAGTAATCACTTGTGTTCAGGTGTGTGGGATTCTTGCACATATATGGCGGACACTTCCTATTCCCGCCTCTAATTACTCGATTCCGGGCCTTTGCCGGGCATCGTTTCCAACCTGATTAGCTTGAACGCGGTCAGCTATACTTAAACCTCCGGCTGACATCATCTCCCACACGTACTTATTAGCCCGGCAGGGTTAAAAGTGTCTGACGGACGCTGACGGAGACAGATGAAGCGGTAACGAGGGCGGGTGGGGATGGGGGGGGGGTGGTCATAATTGACCGACCCTTGCTCCTTGGAGCGTCGGGTGGGACGGTTCACTGTCCCCTTTGCTCCGTCTGTGCCTTTCCGCTCATTCTTTTTCCCACAGAACAGCCAAGCCAGCACTTTGAGACTGCGACTCTGAAACGAGGGCACGAGTTTATCACACAAACAAGCACGCTCCCTCTCTATCTCCATCGCTCTCTCTCTCTCCCTCTAAGTTTGACCTCTGGGAACAAGCAGAACAAGACTTGAGTCAAGTCCTTACTTAGTGGAAAGTGCACTTCCTGCACAATTCTCTAATTGTCTTTGCAAAGGTGTAAAGAAAATGGAATGGACAAACTAAGGGGAGCAGGGCAGCGTGAAAGCGTGTTCCTTTTTTTGTCCACTCCAGGATCCCTAAGAGATGCACTTTACTTTATTTAGCCATATTTGTCACCAGGGAATAAACCATGAACCAGCCTGTACTGATGTGAATATTTTTGCACAAAGAATTCTATACATATACAGTGATATGTTGTTATGGACAAACAGAAATGTACATAAACACATTAACATTATTGCAGCGTCATACACTACCTTTCAAAAGTTTGGGGTCACTTAGAAATGTCCTTATTTTTGAAAGAAAAGCGCTGTTTTTTTCAATAAAGATAACTTTATACTAATCAGAAATACACTCTACACATTGCTAATGTGGTAAATGACTATTCTAATGCAAATGTCTGGTTTTTGGTGCATCAATATCTACATAGGTGTATAGAGGCCCATTTCCAGCAACTATCACTCCAGTGTTCTAATGGTACAATGTGTTTGCTCATTTCATCAGAAGGCTAATGGATGATTAGAAAACCCTTGTTAGCACAAACAATTTAACTGGTTGGAGAAGCTAGAAAACTGACCTTCCTTTGACAAAATCAAAGTTTAAAGGAAAAAAAAATATTATTTCAAATACAAATCACTTTGTCTAACCTTGTCAACGTCTTGACTATATTTTCTATTAATTTTACAACTCATGGTGGTAAATAAAAGTGTGACTTTTCATGGAAACCACAAAATTGTCACTCCTGCACCTCTTACACACACACACACACACACACACACACACACACACACACACACACACACACACACACACACACACACACACACACACACACACACACACACACACTCTCACATCTCTCCTCACACATGTATCAGCCTCATGAGATCACTCCAACTACATATGAGTGAGCAATTATCAAGATGTTTACGGCACACCACAGAAATAGAAATCGCAAACACCAAAGTGACCACATTCAGTTGATCCAGCTGGCCTAGATTCTCGCTCACACCCTCTCTTTGGAAGTGTGTGTGTGTGTGTGTGTGTGTGTGTGTGTGTCTTGAGCCCAGTGCGTCAGCATACCACTGGCCCTCAGGCCCACTTAAATATTTCAGTGTGTATTACTTTGGGATTTCAAGCTCATCCCTTGCTGGCAGCAGTTGGCCTACTCTATCTACCTATCTACTCTACCTATGTACTCTACCTACTCTACCTAACCTACCTACTTAAATACTACCTACCTAGATAGCTAGGCATTTAGGTAGGTAGCTAGGTAGGTAGCTTAATAGCTAGTTGCTAGCTAGCTACCTACCTACCTATTTGAATGATAAACATAGATTACATATTAGTTTATTTAGCATCAAACCAACAAGTTGAATCTGTTGGAGGCGACTCAATGCTAATGTAATCTGCAAATAGTTTGAGGTCACTTAGAAATGTCCTTAGTTTTGAAAGAAAAAGCAAAAAGCAAATGTTTTTTTTTCAATGCAGATAACTTTAAACTTATCAGAAATACTCACATTGTTAATGTGATAAATGACTATTCTAATCGCATCTACTGCAGTTTCCAGCAACTATCCCTCCAGTGTTCTAATGGTACAATGTGTTTGCTCATTGTGTCAGAAGGACTCATGGTAGTAAATCAGTGTAACTTTTGATGTAAAACAGTAAATTGTCTGGGTGACCCCAAACTTTTGAACTGTATTGTATGTGGAAAAAAACCTGCCCCGACAAAAAGAAGAAAAAAAAGGGTTCATCCTGTTTAACTTTCCTAATTTTAGCTTTTGAAACCTCCTCTCCTCCAAATTGGCCCACTTGTCGCTCTAAATTTGTCTCGGTCTCTGGCTCCCTCGTCTCTTTGTCTCAGCCTCAGCGCGTGACACCGTGTTGACACCGGATGGGTTGAGACAGAGAGAGACGAGCGATGAGATGAAAGTCAGATGTAATGAAAGCTGATCGAGCCAACAGCAAACCCATTTACAAGTATAGTCAGCGGACTTCTGGGAAGACCTTCTTCTGTCAGTGTTTCCTGGAGTGCGACATGTTACAAAACGCTCCAACTGGAATATGGATTGGGATATTACCGTAACCCTTGTGTACCCCTTTAACAATAGGTCATTTCGTCCCCTGCATTGAACTGCAAAAACAATATTTGTTGCGTTAAATCTTTTAACCAGTACAAGGCCTGATCACTACAGAATATACATTTATTATAACCCTTGATGTAAATGATATTTTCTTTACCTGACCTTGACCTGGCCTGACCTACCTACTGTATAGTATAGTACACACACACACACATGCTCCATAATATGGCAGCAACGGAAACCTGGAAATCTGGTAGAAAATAGTAACCAACTACAACTTTGAAGTCAGGGCTGAGCAGGATGAAAGTCCCCCAAAACAAGCTTTTCTGCTCTAATGGCAGTGGGACCGAACATCGCTGTCAACGGGAATAAAAAGTCCTCTAGGAGCAGGATCAATATTGAGCACATAGAGCATTTTAGACTATTATATGAGGGAAGGTTGAGAGAATTATCCTAAAATACACAACCTGGTTAATAGTTCAGCCATATGCATTAGCACGGCTAGAATTATTGAAACCTTAAAACCTAAAAGGACAAAAAATATCCCCCGGAGTACAGAAGGGCGAGGCGGTTTTATGCTTTTATTTTCATTTGATGAGTGACTGGTGTTTAAATTTGTATTTTATTATGATATTTACTTTATCTATTAGTGTTCAATTATAACAATACTGTAAATCTTTCGAATATTTGTTCATGACTGATTTTATTTAGTTTTAAGTTCATTTAACATGTCTAATGTTGTCGCTACTATTATAAATATATATATTAAAATCGAGCACATTGGTCTAGATTTTGTTTGATGGATCAAAAGTTGCTGTGGGTTGAAATGCTGTTTACTGATTTGCCTGAGGACTTGAAGGCCTTTAGGTGAAAAAAAAAAAAACAGGAATTACCTTTACCTTGTTGTACTTGTTGTAACTGTTAGACACTTTATTGTGAAGTTCTGAACTGGCTGTGCCCACTTCCAGTGTTATACAGCTACATTTTGGTATTATTATTTTTTTATCAACCCAATAAAGCTGAACTTCTCCCCAAATAAATAAAAAGTTTCACATCAAACGGGTTCACTGGGTGTACGTATATTGTCCCTAGCAACAAGGGTGTTTTTTTTTAAATTAGTTTTAATTTTTTTTTGGCATTAACATCAGTTCAAAATAGATCCAGCTCCAGCATCTTTGCAGTGAAGTTGATCAAGCATTTCCCATCATCTACCAGGCTATTATGGCTCCTTATTTTTTATGTGCTTCCTCAGCCTTTTTAGTTAGTGCTAGAGTGTTTCACTGCAGCATGGAGGGAAAAAAAAACAGTCTTGTTGTCTAGGTCTACCAGATGGAAACACACACACACACACACTTACACTCAGAGTAGGAGTTTCTGCACCAGCGAGCAGAAATATAATGCGCGTAACGTGTTTGTTCTGTAAAGCAGAAATAAGTTTGGGACAGTGCGTGAATGTCTGTTATGTGTGTGTGTGTTTATCTCACACACACACACGCACACACAGAGAGAGAGAGAGAGAGAGGGGGAGAAAGTTATTTTCATGTCATGCTGAAAGTTTAGCACCTGTTTCATTTTCTATCCTCTGGTGCTCAGACCTTTATACAGAATCCCTGATTCCCCCTTGTTTTTACTGTGCTCTTTGCCTTTATGTCACATTACAGCTCTGAACCCTCCCGGTCATTCCTGCTCATCATGAGTCCAGCAGAAACTCCAAAAGGTGATCGGGCCTTTTCTGTTTGTGCCCAACGGCCCCGCAGTGCCCTACTTGAAGAAATGGAGTGTTAACTATTAAATCATCCCTGTAGCCGAACACCCCTTCATCCCTGAAATTTGTCAACTTTTTCTTTTTTTTAAAATTTAAATTCACCCTGTCTGGCAGATGTATTGTTTATTCTGTACTATCTATAAAACATTTTTTTAAACCTCTGCTCTGGCAAGTTTTTTTGGCAAATAAAATACCATAGTTGACAACGTAGTAAAGTGTATTAGCATATGTATTAGTTAAATTTATCGACCCTCACTAGGGACAGTTTTTGCCTTTTAATTTGCGATTTGTTGACCATTGCGGCCGTGTTAATACAGTAGATAATTAACAATGGTGTGGATTCTTTTTCACATTTCAGAAGTTCAGCCTCAGCTGCTATAATAAGTCTATAGGTCCTTATAGATTAAATGTAAATCCATTAAACCATCTTTTTTCCCCCCTGTAGCAGAAAACCATGTATTCTAGTCTATCAGGCTTTAAGTCCACTGTCCATGCTTCAAAACTGTAATTTTTACTATTTCCCTCCATTTTCTCATGTTTGCCCTATGGGGAAAATACACATTATTTTCCTGGTTTCCGCGAAGGGCATTGCTGCTGTATTACAGAGCACTGCCGGCCAATATTCCCAGGGTATGCAGCTAAAATGATAAGTGTGTGTTGATATGGATGTCAGTGAGATGTGTGTGTGTGCAACTTGAGAGAATGTCACAATCCACCCATCCCTATGTCTCTCCCTCAGTAACTACCTATTTAACGGGTTAAGATTCTGAAACGAGTGAATATTTGGAGGTGATCATCAGGGCTGCAGTTGGTAAGAAGGGAAGATTTAACTTTAAGTGAAAGTAGAAAATAATATGAATATATACTATTTTTATGGCATTTTTTTGACGCAGACATTTGTGTCCTTTCAAAACATCACTGCAACTTTTTAAAGTGTCTCCTTATTTAAATTTAAACTCTTTTCCCCGAATCTGAATTATACTCCCTTGAATTTTCTCATCCATTTTTTTTACCCCCCAAACAAATCAACTTCTTCCTCCCTTTCAGGCATTTATCATCACTTCTTTATCATCATCGGAGGGGCGGCGAGGTGCACAAACAAATGAAAACCGTGTCTTTTACTTTGCATTTCTTACTCCTGCTTGTAATGTCGGTGATGTACAAACTTCTTTTGGCTCGCTTGAGCAAACCTGACTGGAAAAGTGCTTCTGCAAAGCAATTGAAATATAAATGTAGAATAAAAGAGGAGGCCTTAAACTGTTAACGCCTCCCAAATTTGACTCATTTGGGTCTTTTTCGCTCCTGCTCAAGTGTACTGTTACATCGCTAAGTGAAGTACTTTTTTTTTTCATCCATTCTTTGTTAAAAAAGAAGCATATGTGGACACAGATGTCACAGAATCTTTTCAAGAGACCCAACATACACGACTTATTAGAAAAAGAACTGTCACTGTTCCAGTTTTGAAGTGAATAAAGTCAATAATTCTGTTGACAGAATATGGAATTATGAGTGAACTAGCTCACATTTCATGCTTGCTATGCTATTAAAAAAAAGGATTATGCACTGTATGTTTGCAAAAACGTGTCCTCTGACAGATTTCTTTTTAACAATTTGTGCAAATTTTGGATTTTTTTCCCTCTGCTCCGACCTGCACCGCCGCTAGTTTTCTCTTTGGGTGAGTCTTCTCGAAATCAATTCAGGTAATCTCGCCGATCATGACAAATAGCCACGCGGGGACGGTGGACGAGCACCGCAGGACAATATCACTGATGGTCCATCTTCACTTTTTATGTCAGCGCTCTTGATCCAGTAAATTATTTGCATGGCTGGATTTACAACAAAAAAGGATTTGATGTTTCGCCTTTTTTTTTTTTTGGCGCCATAATCCAAGGTGAAACACGCAGAGGTCAAAAGACGGATTCAAACGCAGCGAGTCATCCCGGAGGAAATATGACGCCGCCTCATCTCCATGATCCATGGCTGAGTTTGGGAGTGTTGATGTATGACACCGGCATAATCCTCCCATCACAGATGTTTCATTTAATTATGCTCACAACACCTCCAGTTTAGATCCCCCCCCCCCCTCCTGCACCTGCTTGAAAGCGCAACAAAAAAAATACTAGTTGACATAGGTGTAGATTTAGGGGCGGGGGACACAGGGGATGAGTCCCCCTCAGTATTTAGAACACATGCATTTATCCCCACCACTTTTACTTTGAAAAAAACTCCATAATGATAAATATAAATGCAACAATGCCTGCGTCAGGGTGGGTCCTTTTTTCTATAGCACTGCTTCTCTTTGTATTCCCAAAATATGAATATGAATATGAAATATGAGCTAATACAACCACAGAGTCTTTAGAGGCAACAGTAATTACCCACGGCACACACACACACGCGCACTACACAGACACACACACATACACACACGTCTCCTCCTCTCTTCTGGCGATGTGCACATGCAGGCGGGTTGATAACTATGGAGAAGCCAGAAGGGAAAAGGAGGAGCATATTAGGACTTTTTTTTTTTTTTTTTATCAAAAAGTAAGCTGCGACCTCTAAGTAATGTTCGTAAAGTTATCTTTTAGAAGTGCTGTTTGTTAGTTTACTAACTAATATTAAGGTAATATTGTCCGGATGGATGATGACCACCATTCCCAGAAATCACGGCGTGCACGTGACCATGCTCCGAATGTGCAGAAAGTTTGAGCAGAAGTCTCGCTGAAACACCTATGAGCTATTAAAGTCCAGGGGTTTATAAATGAATTAAAATGAGTTCATTCATCATTGATATGAATAAGTGTCATATGCACATTTAAAGAGGTTACTTGCAATGCAGAATGCCTGAGAGCCTTACTTAGACTTTCCTAAATTTGCTATTGTAATATTGATGTCCTAAAATCTCTTGTTGCTGTGTTTTTTTGTTTTTTTTTACTTATTTTTTATATAACATAGGTGTAAATGCACAACTCACTGTTGCCTTTCTCCCAGATAATATACATCCAAAGCAAACTCTTGGTTATTTTCATTATTCCACAAAGTGCTAGGTGTTATTTATTCCTAAACTATTACTCCTACAGGAATGCGTGGCCTGTAATCGTATCGTGCTGTTGGTATAATATTTTATCTCAAGTGAAGGTTATCCTGTGCCGACAGGGCAAACCGCTGCACTTTACAATTGCACAAATTCACCTGGCGGGCCCATGAATTATAAAAAAGTATATGATGTTCCTGATAGAAGAGGGAGTTTGGCGGAATATTGCCCCCTTGAACCTTTGAAGACAATTGAATCCGAAATCGACCTTTTTTCGTCTTCTATCCACCGGGCGGAAAGTTTTTCTAACTTTTGGCTCCAGACGAGAGCAAACTTGGAAGTGTCCTTGAGCGACGCCTCTACGGTGGTGTTCTGCAGCCTGAGCCCCTCTGACCTCTGTGAACAGAGATCGATAACGTATCAATATTCATTACTATCTGCAGGGATTCGTCGAGGGTCCCTCTCTGGCCTGTGCGCTGCCAGGAAGGGACGGAGGAGACGCGTTTGTCAACAGAGCTCATGCTTTACGGCCATCAAATGAATCTGTTGGCCCTGTTATGTGATGCCTGCAAATCACTTAAATGATCTGGTCCACTGTGAATGTGTTGCAGTATTTTTTATACTCTCTCTCTTATTTATTTTTAAGTATAATAAACCCCTGGATTCTTAGAAGAAAGCCTTCCTGTGAATGGAAATCAGTACAGAACACTCACATCTCTGGCTTCCTACTGTGAATAGATTGGTACATTTATGACACACAAACATTTTCTGAGTAAAAAGTGTTAATGAAATGGTTCAGCAGGTCCCCATCCAGGCTTCATCATCAATGACAATACAGCTGCTTGAAGCTGAATGAAAGGTTTGTTAAAATGGGCTAAATGAAGTGTTTACTGGTCCAGAGGCAGCTTCGGGGGAGCGGGTGGCGCAATGCCGCAGTTTGAGCAGTAGATGGCGGTTGATGCCACTGATTCTTTGCACTGCACTGCAGTGAGGGGAGGAAAGAGTGACTACAGTGTATCAGAGAGGGAGGGGGGGGGGGGGGGGGGGGGGGGGTGAAAAAAAAAAACCTTCTTAATGTGAAGTCCCCAGCGGAACAGAAATACACGTTTGGTCAGAATCAAAAAGGGCTTCTTCAAGGTCGTTCTCCAGCCAGACCTGATTTAGACTAAATAAGAAATCAAGCAAGTGTATGTACGTGTGTGTGTGTGGGAGTGTGAGTTTGCTTGTGTGTGTCTTTCAGGAAGACAGGAACTCTGAGAGATAGGGATCTAGACAGACAAACTGGCAGCTTGAAAGGCAAACAGCTTAGCGGCCAAACACGCGGCTAAACTGACAAATCAACAGCCGGCTGTCCGGCGGGACAGGGGCCGAGACAATCCCCCACAGCCAGGTAGACAGAGACCAGATAAGCACTGCAGCACAAAGGGAAGCTCGAGAATATCTTACTAAGAATTGTGTTTAAAAAAAACTAAAAAAAACAATGTTATTCATGCCATGTGTCCAAACTATTTCTCACAGGCGGTATCTTCTTCGCCAGAACAAATTAAAGCTGCAGTAATCAGTGTTTTCGTATAAACAAAGGGCCAAATGCCTATGGGAAAAGAGGACGCACGGGCAAACAAAAAGAGAATTATAACCGCTATTATAACCTATAACTCTGCAGTTCCACTCAGCTTTATGGAGCCTTTTTAGCTCCTTTTAGCTCCTTTTGGTTTTTCCTCTCATGCAACCACAGTTTCTGCAGGCAGCTGTTTTAGGAGGAACGCCACAAAAAACACAAGTACTATGCTACCATCCAGCACCAAATATCAAACAGAAGTTAGTGGATAGCTGACGGACATTTATTTGTTCTATTCATCCTTAGAAGTTGATGAAGACTAAAACAGAGTTTTAGTGAATATGTGATCATGGCCTGTTTCCGCCTATATAGTAATATATGCCCACATATGAAACCTATATGAAGTTTATATGCTGTATATATACAGTATATATGCACATATGGGTCAGTGACAAATAATGTTTGGCAAGATGATAAGATGATGAGTTTTAAGGAGCATCCATCAGGTGTTCATGCTGGTTTCTTGCTATTTAAAAGTCCATTTGTACCTTGTACTGAAAAAGAATGATATATTTTAAATATATAATCCACCTAGAATATAAAACTTGATGATAGCGTGTGTTTAACTTTTTAAAAATCTTTTTAAGAGAGTTAAACTATCTGGTACCAAGTTTTTAGGGTTACACCACATGACAATTTCGTCACTGACCCATATAAGAAAATATATATGTCACATATATGCTACATTTAGGCTGCAAATAGGCCAAATTGAGGTACATATATATGCATATACAGGCCATATAGTTCTCCTGTATTGCTTCTTTGTATCCACATATAAGCCTTATATGTATGTACAAGATACGTCTCCTATAAAGCTCATAGGCAGGTTCTGGTTAGTGTCTAATATCTCACTTTGGCAACTGTCATACATGATGCCTAGCTCATATTTGTTATTATCAAGGTAATAACTGCATATTTGTATAAAAAATGCAAATACCTATAACGTGAACATTCCAATTTACTATGGCTGAGAGTAAAAATGCCGACATCACCCTCAGAGATCCGCTATGTCCTGCTGGAATAAACAGAGGGTGAGGATAGAGGGGCCCATAGTGGCCCTTGATATCTGGAATTTTTCCGTAAAGGATTTTTTGCAAGGGACCAAAAAAGCAGAGGAGCACCTGGTGGAATCCCACTTATATATGTGTACATAATATATAGGAAAATGACCAATTTTATCTATGTCACATATATTCAAATCTCTATTAAAACCTGTGTTAATAGAGCTATCCCTTTTCCAACAGAAAAGAAGTTTTCCCATCTATCATCTGGAGATAAACATATTACAACCAACCCTGTAATGTCATGGAAACTTGTGTACATGAATCTCAAATGGTCGGAACAAAACCCCAATCTGCCTATCTGTATTTCAGTGTGTGTGTGTTCTCTCCTTTCTTTATAGCCTAGTTCTACCAACTAGGTCAAATCATGCACAGTGCCTCAGCCATAACCTCCGTCTGCTGCAGTGTGTGTGTGCGTGTGTGTTTAAGAATAGTATTTAGGTGTGAGCGTGGCACAAGCTGTGTTCACAGTGACCACCTATTTATACGCACTGTCCTGTCCCCAAAAAAAACGAGGCATGATGCCGACTCTGTGGCCGTGCCTCGTTCCTTATTCCCTCCTTCCCTCCTTCCCATCTGCCCTGACTTTACTTTCCTCTGTGCTGTCCTCCTTCTGCTCCCTCGTCCTTTTCGTTCCATCGCTTGTTCTGTGATCGGCTGTGTGTGTTTGACAGGGTATGCGGACAAGGTACAGATAAGCCAAAAAAAGTCTGAGATGTTAAGTTAAATATGACCGCTCCAGTTTCCCTGCAGAGAAAAATCTATCTTGTTTTTGGTTTGGAGCCGGTTGTCTTATCGTTGGCTTTAGGTTTGATTATTCTCTCTATCCCTCACTCATTCTTGTACCAACTTTCTTTCTCTACCGCTTTTTGACCCGTTTTCTACCTCGAAAAACCAACCTGGGAGAAAACACCCCTCTCAGGGGTCCATCTCTTTATCTTTACGCATTATCCCTGTATCAGTATCTTGACTCCCTTTCTCTCAGGTGTTTATTCTAAATCCCTGGCTCAGATGTGGTGAAAGTCAGCTGAAGCACTGTGTTACATGCATCAAATGTGCCAATCAGTGCCCCTGCAAGGATATAGGGTGGTCCGCTATTAGGCCATGGAGACATGTTTAAACATTAGCTTACAGCTGTCGACCATGCATGTGATTGAATGTACTGTACCAAGGCAAACTGCCTGTGTAGTAGAAAGAGGATGTGCACGGGGGCATGTTTTTGCGTATGTCTGCAAATCAAGATGCCGAAAATGTGCGTTTGTTTTTGCGACTTGTGTCCCAACAGTTATCACATTAAATTTAGTAGACTGTGCTGATACAGACAAAGCAGTGATTTGTGGCTCCCCGAACTGGGACACTGTACTTCACCTGCACGGGTGGCTTTAAAACCAGTATGTTTGTGTAACTCTTCCCTCTGGTTAAAGGCAATAACTGAACCAATAAACTGCTCTATTTTCAAGCACTCACATGTTGAAAAGGATGGATTCAGACAAAATGGGTGTTGGATTGTGGAACAGCAGTGCACAATACACAGGTGGCAGTATTTCAAGGAAAACAAATGCTCAAAATAGATCTCTTGGGACACCCCAAATAGGTTCTCCTTGGATTATTGTACATTATATGCTATGTTTGTGAAGGAGTAGACCACATTTTTCAATTCTTTTGTTTCTTAATACATGGAATATATATTGTTTTCATTTATATGTACCTATAGGGCCTGTCAAAACTCATGCACTTAATTTATGTACAAATAACAATCTGACCAAATGTATCTTTATTGTTTTTGTCTGATCATATGAGGAGAATGATAAAGATAATGAACAGCCAAAAGTCAACATTTGTGTAGCTTGATAAGGTGCACTCTGCTTTCAGTTTTGATACTTTCACATCACTCAAAGGCAACACCTACCATCTACCACCTACCATAGAGAACGAATTGAAGTTCAGAAAGTTTGAATTATTATTATTATTATTAAATTTTTTCCCCTCTGCTGCTTCGTATAGTTCAAAATTGTTTTTGTTATACAAAAATGTTGTTTTCTACAAATGGATTGCTTGCTACAAAGAAATACAAAGAAAATTCAGCTATTGGTGTGTGTAAAGACAATGCAGTCATTACAGAATTGATTTTCTATGGATTTAAGTCCAGACAAATAATATTCAACCTAAAACCAAAGCTACAGCCATAGCTAAAGCCAAAGCCATTTAAGCAAATAGTTCAGGAAGTTAGCCAATTCAAAGGGTTAATGTTAGCTAATGTTACCTTTAACCTTACTTAGCAGGTGGAGAGCTTAGCTTAACTTTCCTGGTGTTTTCTCTCCAGTTGCCTGGTGAAATTTGCTAATTGCTGAATGCTTTTTCCTTCTTGTGTGGCCAATTATTTCTTTGTGTTCTGTGATTGGTATCACTTGAAGCAGGCATGTAATAATGATATTTCAAGTCTGAGTCATTGCAAAACCGAGAGACCCGTGACAAGACCACAAAAAGACCAGTAGTCTACAACTCCATTAAGTTCTGGTGGGGGTTCTGCAAGGTTTGATCCTTGGACGTATCCCGTTCTCTGTGTGTATTAATGATCTGTCCAATGCAAGTAATACAAATCACAACCAGCTGTATACAGATGCAACCAACAGAACTGACACACTATATTTATAGGAAGGGAGGAGTTTGAATACACTGGGGTATTACTTGACTCCACTCTTATCATCAGGAGCCATTTGAAAGAGGTAGTATCTAACACTGACAAATTGAATCCACACAGTTTTAAACAGAGTAGACAGGATGTCTCAAGCACATTTTGAATGGGCACAGTTCATCTAATAGACTTCAGCTCAAAGTTGTAGAGCCTGCATGTGATGCGTCTAGGGGTCGGGCACTGTTCTCTCTAGGTATTGAGAAATCGACCTGTCCCGAACACAGGCACATTCTGAATGGGCACTGGACTAGTTTCTTAAATCAGTCATTTGTCCTCAGCAGCAACAAGGTTACCTACCTTGGTACTGTCTGAAGTAGGTGACTGAAAGAGACCACGTTCATTCTCTTATTATTTTAAAAGTCATATAAAAAGGACATTCTGTGTGGAAAAGTAGCACTACGTTTGCTGAGAATGGCATATTTAAACTTAAAGCGACGGCGATGGTTCATTCCGATTTTAACTAAATGATTTTCTCACTCAGGACAGGGCTGTCAACCCACCTGAAATTGACTTTGACAGACGTTTTTTTTGCACACGCAGCTCCACGGGAGATGAAGCGTCGTTTGCCTCCAACCTCAGTCGCCCTGGGGATCCTCTGTCAATGCAGATACCATCTACCACAACGGCAAAATAACTCATCAAAAAGTCTGACCTTGGGTGCAAATGTAAACACCTGGCTATGCGTTGCCGGGTGTCTGTGAGAGGCGTGTGTGATTTTGACTGCAGGTTTTAGAAGGAAAGAAGAAAAACAACAACTTTCCCTGTCTTCCCTTCTACAAATTACACACTGCATCACTTCTCTGTTCAAATCTCAGTGTGTATGGATAAATGTGTTTGTACGGGACCAAACAGCAGCAACTGTGTCTGTTGCTTTACCTGAGCTACAGTATGTGTGTGTGTTTTTGTGTTTTCGTGTCCAGCCTTCCAAGGGGAAATGAGCTGATAGCTGATGGCAGGCGGAGTGCTGACGAGACAAACATTTCACCTTTCCCTTCTTTACTTTGCTCACTGTTTCTCTCACTCACAATTGCACCAATGTCCTTTCTTTATACCAAACACACATAGACTGAGATGCACGCATTTTATGTATATGTTTGTATTGTATGCACACTGTGCAACCCTGATGTGCACTCAAAGAGTAGCACACACATTAAAATACTGACTAAGAATAGCACTAGTTGATGAGAGAAATGCAGTTTGATGGTGTTGCATCAATGGTGCATTGGGTGGGTGGTGGTGGTGGTGGTGGGGTATAATAAAAAAGTATATATTTCTGCTGAGTTATCATTTGAGCAGTGCTGATGTGTAAAATCATGTCCAGTATAAATGGGTGCATATTCCTCAGTAGTGTGAATAGGCAGTCCAGGTTCCTCTAATTGGCTAAACGGGGACGAAGACAGAGCTCCTGACAACTATCTGCCATCTATAGTCTCTCTTTTTCTAATCTGTCACTCTCTCTATCATTCTCCATCCTCTCTCTCTCTCTCTCTCTGTCCAGACATGATTTCATGCTCGGTTATTGGAAAATATTCTCGTAATTACTGCTTGGAAGAAGTGAAGGCTAACATATTCCTCCTCTCTGCGTCTCCCGCTCTCTCACACAAAAAAATGAATTATACAGACAAAGATAGTGATTTAATCTTGATTATATTGAATTTCACATAGCTGAGTTTAGGATAATACCAGTTTAACGTCTTGTAATACCAAGTTATTGCTAAGGTCTGAACTTAATCAACTAATGGGCTAACTAAGTTCAACATTGACCTTCTATATTGACAGTTGTGCGTGCACACGGTTATTATTATAGTCTAATGAGGGATTTTCACTGTTTTGGGTGTTCTCTTGTTGGGTTTTGCCTCCAAATAAAAGTGGTTTAGACTATTTAAATTCAGATCAGCTGTTGGCTCGTTTATAACCTGTTTGATCATTGGAATAATTGTGCTACGTGTCCCGTCAAATTTAGTTTTAGTGATGTCACTGTGTTCGGAGATCTCAGCAATTAACTTTGCTTTTTTTATAATTAAAATAAAACAGGTAATAAACCAGAATTATTATTACTCATGCACACACAGCGTGTGCGCACACACACACACACACACACACACACACACACACACACACACACACACATACACACACACTCTCCCTCTCTTTAGCTCTCTCTTTAGTTTTCGCTCACTCATCTTCTGTCTTCCTCCCTCGGCCACTCCATTAACCAGAGGGTCACTTTTCCAGCTGGTTAGTCCAGGCCAGATTTCCATCAGGTCCCTGACGTATGAGACTGTCCCACCATCTGTGTGTATGTGTGTGGGGTGTGTGTGTGCGTGCGTTTGTGCGTGTGTGTGTGTGCATGCAGATAGACAAGCTCATTTGTCAGCTTTACTTCAGTCTTGTCCTCCGGTGTGATGTTTTAATGACCCGAGGCGGCCCAGACAGACAGAAGAATGATATTTAACACCCCTTTCCCACACACACACACACACATGCACACAAAATTGGCAACAGTTTTAGTAAACTGATTTCCCCTTTAACCGTTTAAGTGTTGATCTGCAAGATCCTTGTTTTATGATGTTGGTGACACCTTGCCCTGCTCATTTCTGTCTCCCTGCACTGCACAGGAACCAATTCTGGCCTATGAATCTTTAAGTCTATTTTATACCTAAAATAATAATAAAAATGTTACTCATACCTCTTTTTCATAATAGTAGACAGCTTAGACAAAAGGTTTTAGGCAAACAAGTTAAGTTTCCAAGTGCTTCCTCTCATTTGATGTCATGAACTTCCTTCTCCTTCCTCCAGAGTAGAAACCCTCCCATTTATTTAAATGATTATGATTTTCAACCGTGACATGTATATATTTATTTAATATTTCAAGTCTCTAGGATACCCCCCCCCCAAAAAAAAAAAAAAAATTGTACATGGGATAAATAGATTTTTGTTTATGGGCTTATTTGTGCAAGCGGCAACTATAATGACCAAAAATTCAGTCTTAAATGGGTTAAAGGTACAACGTGCAATACTCGGCCACCAACTCTAAACTAAGAGGGGGCAGCATTTTACCTCTGGTTCACCCAATGTAACTGTACAGAGAGAGGAAGGTGTCTGTCTCTCGCTGCCTGGACTCATGTCAATGAAATACACTTATATACTGAGATAAACGTGTTGCTCTATAGTTCAATAATTCATCCCCTTATCGGCGAAATATGTGTTCAAAAGTCACAGTCTGCACGGAGAGAGGCGGGGCTGTTCACAGACTGATCCGTTGCTACCAACTGCTTTCATGCATTTGTGTATGTGTGTGTTTGTGTGTGTATGTGTGTGTGAAAGAAAAAGAGATAGAGGGATGGCCCCGCTCGCAGTGTGACAAAACATGATAAATGTTCATGTAAGCAGCTGTACTCATCCAACCATGCCAGGGCCAAGACAGAAAGCGATACTGTCCCGACCGCCCCCCCTTGACACTTGCTCGTTCTCACCTGCACTCGGGCGAACCTGTCCTGAGTTGCTAATCAACACACCTGCTGTCCATCAAGTAACCGCCCTCACCATAAGAAGCCTTCTCTATGGACTAGTCTTTGCTGGAATGCCTGCAGCGCTGCCAGCTCCCGTATTATTAGCTTTTTAGATGTTCTTGGTACCTTGTGCTTTTGCCTGTCTGCCCATTGTCTTTGGATCCCTGCCATCAGATCATGGGACAACCACACAATATAAAGTCTGTTGATTTTTTCTCCTCTTACCTGGTTGGGCCGTCTGCTTCTGGGTTTTCCAGATACAATACAGTTACGGAGCGATCACACCAGTAAAACGTTGGCAGCAAACAAGGTCAAACAAAACCATTTATGCTCAACGTTAAATGTGCCTACAGATACGGCCTTTTCGTCCGTACTCTCCATTCACTTGGTCTGTTTCCACAAAGCTTAAGGATAAGGACCAGATGGAGCAGTACCACCAGAAACCACATGGGGCAGTGTTGATGTCACTACCCGATATGTAGCCGAGATCCAGTGGAAGGCAGAAGAATAAAGAAGACATGATGGCTCAACTTTTTGAGGTAAAACTGTGCAACCATATTTACAATGTCAGTTCATTTGGACACAAAGTCATCAAATGCCCCGGCCGACATCCAGAAATATTGGAAATGGCGCTCTGTGTTAATAGGTCGAATAGGAAGGACGAAAGAAAGAAGATTCTCCGTCCTCCAGCTGTGATGAGTTTAATGGCTGTACTGACCACCACCTTTTACAATGCTCCTGATCTCCTCCATAGTCGCCATGTTTGTTGTCATAAACTTTTGACTCTGAGCTGCCCCCTGGTGGATGGTATTGGTTAACATCCATGCTAACGTAAGGGATGCATGAAAGTATGTGGGCAGTAACGGTTTCAACGTTTGGAACAGACACAACATTCATTTAAATTTTTTTTTTTTTTTTTTAAACTTTGGCAAACCAATCACCATTTTTTTCAGCGGATCCAATAACACTACTCTTGAAATCTTATACATTGCACCTTTAAGTTTGATTTCCTTAATAATGATTTAGTTCGTCTTTATTGGTGTTATCTGTGTGGAAACATCTGCTTACACTGGCCAGGCAAACTGCCAAGTATATCACTTCTTGAAAATGTTTCTCATGAAATATCTCTCACACGTGAAAGATTTCATTACCTGGATTTTGAATTGATAATTTGATATATTAGTATAATATATTGGCCCTGATATGAGATTAACGTCGCTTCTACTCATATCTACAGTGAGTCTACTTCAGTCAGTCATCCAGAAGGGTCTAGTTGCTTACAGTAATGTGTAAGTTTCCAGCTAGATCATGTCACAGTATATATTTTGTTGCCATGGGGTAAATCAATTCCGATTTTCAGTCATCTTACTTAATCTTTTCTTGTTTGTCTCAATCAGGTTTGGATTATTGAACTGATTAACGATAAATGAGCCAGTGTGTGTTTGTGAGTGCTTTGCTTTGATTCCTCGCTTTTCTACAGCGATAACGGTTATTTAAATGTTTATAAGGAAGCCGAATCAATACTTTATAACGTGTCTGGAAACTGCTTTTGGACGTTGAGCTGCAAGATCCGCAGTGCCGTATCAGCCAGACTGTCAGCCAACTCAGGCTGATGCTTTCACAAGTTCTGCTTCAGTTCCAAGCAGGCAGTCCTGAGCAGAAGCTATAAATGCTATGATGCATTGCATTGGATAATTGCCGTGCAATATTCTATGTAAATTGTATTCGTCCTTATCAAATAAACATTAACTTGGATAAACGATATGAGTCACAAATTTAAACTTCAGCAGATTAGCTGTGTCAAAAATAGCTTGGCCTTTTCTGTAAGGGTGTAAACAGTCAAGTCTATTGTCTGTGAACATTCTCATTCATCCAGGTCATTGTTCTCTCAAATTGAATCGTAGGCGGTCAAATGTATTAGAGAATTAGGGCCACTGAAAACAAACAAGGGATAAAATTTGATTTTGTTCAAACTGAAAGATAAAATCTGAATTCTAACTGAAAAAAAAATACAATTTAAGATTAACCCTAAGCCTAAACCCTTGGGGCTTTTTTCTCAGAACTAAAAAAGAGTTTTAAGGGGTAAAATCTTTCCCTAATCCTAACCATAAGGGTCATTTTCTTCATTTTTTTTTTTATTTTTTATAAATATTTGTTTTTCTTTATTTGTTTGCATTTAAAAAAAAACATTTATTGTTTGCAGTCTTGATACTTTTGCTCTCAAATCCTTTTTTTTTCAATTGCAAATCTATTCTGTTGCATAATATAGAAACACATGTAGTTCCATACAAACCCACTGTTCCACTAGTACTATTCACACTGAGAGATGCTCTCAAGGTGATTTTAACATTTTCACATTGGATGTTAAAATTCAGCAAGAATAGAACCCGCAACTCTAAGCTTCTAGTCAACCTCCTAACACAATGAGCTAACCAGACTGACATAATGACACAACTGTTTTAGAGTATTTCCCTCTACGTTCTGACTTTAAACGCAGTAAATGGGGATTGAACCTACAAATAAGTGTCACCAGACAGCTGTTCTCCCCATTAAGCCATTGGACCTGTGCTAAAAAGCAATTGTTTTCAGTCTTTCTTCTTAATAGTAAACTTCAAAACTCACAGAAGAATTAGTAAACTAGTCTATTTGTGCTAGCAAATAGCTCACTGAGATGAGCATAAACCCCTCATGAAGGTAATGCTGGTTCAATACTTGGTGAAGAACTCTTTTCTTTTACTTTTGCTCATCTTCTCATTAAAAAAAAGAATAGAAAATTTACAAAAACAAATAGCGCTGGAGGTGAGTAATTAAATGTCTGTTCAAATCTATGCAGGATGTTTCTTACCTTACTTTGTTTAACTATTAAAATGAAATTGGGGGACAAACCATGAGGATCAGCTGTTTTAATCATAGGTGTCCTGACACGCTTCATGTTGGTTTGAATCCTTGTTCAGGGACTGCTGTCGTCTTCTCAGAAGAGAAGAGAAACAGGAAAAGATGCATGTAAGCGGCAGAATTAGCTCAGTGGGATGCGCACATGTGAATCCTGAACTTTGAGAGTGTTGGTTCGCTTCCCACCAACGAAACTTAAACAAGTCTATGAATAGACAGTATAGCACACAGGGTGCTCAGGCTTTGCTTCAGTAGTAAACTGTCAGCTGTTGTGGTTTCTCCTTCCATAATCCCTGGATTCCACATCTAAACAAAACACTAAAGTACAATAGATATATATATTAATTAATCAGCATGTCCAATTATTAGCGCTAGTTATGTTGTGAAACACTAGAAATTACCATAAGGAGATTTCATTATGTTTTCTTTTACACATTCACACACAAACACACACACACACACACACACACACACACACACACACACACACACACACACACACACAGTTATTAATAATAATAATCATACTTGTTCTGCTTGCGGGCAAACTTATTAGCATCTAAAGAAGCAGGATGGATGAAAGGAGTGGATGGAGTGAATGAAATAACAGATGAGGGAGAGAGTTAGATGAAGCAGTGAGGGAGAGGGGAGAGCTGATATTAATGCTGGTGTCTAGTTTTTCAGCTCCTTTTCGGGAGCAAACTTAATTTGATTGAATGAAACTAAATAGGCCAAAGCAAAGCAATAGGGATTGGCAACAATGGGAGGAATCGGACTGAACCAACTTCAGCTATACACCTGGTCAAACACAACAAAAACAAACTGAAAACTGCAGTAACACTTGAATAAAAGTCAGATTTCTGAGTTTTTTTTTAAATCAGAATTGCATGCATGCTAAATGTCTCAATGTAAGAGGACATTCGTCATACATTTGAATGATCTTGTCATTGGTGCAATCTAATCAGTCAGTAATTTTCCTCACAGTAAACTATTTTTTAAAAAACTTTTGCTCTCAATTTTTGTTTCTATCGTTTTTTATTGCAAAACAAGTCTGTTTTATTGCCTAATATAGAAACCAGCATAGCACCATATGGGACCAACGCTGAAATCTGTAAGACACATCATATCTGTTGGCAACTTTTGACGGGAATGACAGTTGCTTAAAAAAGCAGCTCCATACATAGCTCTATAAGAGACGTGTCTTAGAGATTTCAGCGCCGTTCCTTCCCACAAGGTTCAACTTTTTATTCACAAAAAAAACATTGTCAAACAAAAACACAGATTCACAAACAAAGAAAGACCTTTTTCCAAACAAAAGAATATATGCAGACAAAAAATTGTCTGGGTTTTAGAAGATCAACAGTAGAAGATGAAACTCCTTCACTGGGATCAAAGCAGCATTATTGAAGTCATGTGTTTTTTCCTCATCCCAGTTAGTTTTCTGCCAGTCTGTTGGTTCTTTTGAAGCTTCTCTGCAAACTCTGCAATGCATTCCGATCCAAACCCACCTGCAAGATTGAACAGTTGGTGATCCAGGTTCTAACAATAAGGAATCGTGAAGAAATCCATTGTCCCTTTCTCTCTGAGAGGTGTTCAATGGGCTCTTTTTAACATCTTCACTTTGGACTTTGGAAATTAAAACTCAGCAAGCGACCATGACCTCGCTGAGCTACCCAGACGGACATGTTGACGGAAGGTTCTTATAGCTTTTCACTCTAATAAATCCGGGTTTCTGATTTTAAAAGGCTTAACTGGGGATTGAACCTGTAACCATAGAGTCCACAAAGGGACAGCTTACCTGGTGAGCCATTGAATATTTATTACAAGGTGAATTTACTTCATACTTTTCACTCTTTCCTCTTGATCTTGGCCTTCAAAGCTCAGAGGATTGAACCCATAACCACAAAACTTCAGTCCTTGTCTCCAGTTTCTTAGAGATTTTCATTCTTTTCTCATGTTGTCTAACGATGAAATATTATGGTTATATTATACATTTCCTGAATCTTATCAGTATTCCAGTTGCTGTCTTTTGTATCTCTGACATTCCTTGATGCTGCAGGGCTGAAGGACAGTATATAGTCGAAATATAAAGAGTAAAATAATGGATGTCAGAGCTGGAGTGACCTCTGTCTTTGTCAGAAATAATCACCGACGCTTGCAATGTCCCCTTTAAAATGACACCAAACACAATTATATAAAACACTGGCAAATGGCTTGACCATGAGTCCAAACTAGGATAAAATGCAGTTTACTTTATTGAATGGGGTGACATGGTGGAGCAGTGGCTAGTGCTGTTGTCTCAGAGTAAAAAGGTTGCAGGTTCAAATCCACTCTTTCAAGACTCATACCTGTAGGTATGAGTATGTAAGTGAATGATATCTGTGTTTTCACCTTTATTTAACAAGGCATGTTGCAAATGATCTGTTTTTTCAAACAAGGCCTGACCAATACGGCACTGATAGAACAACTGTGCCCCATGATAGGCTGGCCACCTTTCTGGTGTGTATCTCTGCCTCTTGTCTGATATTGATTGGGATTAGTATGGGGTATTTGACATCAGGTGATAAGTCCTGAAGGTCTGTCAGCGCTGTTGCCTCACAGCAAGAAGGTCGCAGGTTCAAGACCTCCTTGGTCCTGGGTCTGGGACCTTTCTGTGTGGAGTTTGCATGTTCTCCCTGTGTCTGCGTGGGTTTTTACCAGGTACTCCAGCTTCCTCCCACAGTCCAAAAACATGCTGAGGTTAATTGGCAACTCTAAATTGCCCGTAGGTGTGAGTGTGTGAGTGAATGGTGTGTGTGCCCCACGATTGGCTGGCGACCATCTGGGGTTTATCCCTGCCTCTCGCCGTAACGCGCTGGGATAGGCTCCAGCAGACCCCTGCGACCCTAATGAGGAATAAGCAAGTACAGAAAATGACTGACTGACTGCATCTTGTTGCTTTAGTGTTCTATTTGCATAGGACAACAGCTGAAGCTGTGGACACTGTGATGACTACACATTCTACATGATTCTGTATGTTTCGGCAAACCAGGGAAACACTGAATGTCAACGGTTCCCCCTGGAGACTGGGTTGGACTATACCATGATGTGAATTGTCCAAGTGCACCTTTTTAATATGAAATTCATCGACAGTTATTACCTGAATCTGCAAAGAACGGCGGGGTATCAGTAGCTGAGAGGCTCTATAAAGAGAACAATCCAGTGACCATAATGTTATCTCCCAGCAGCTGGGAGAGTGTGGGTGCAGGAGGTGAATGAGGAGGGCGTCAGCTACTGAACAGCCTTTTAGCTTTCCGTTGTGTTCCGGGTGTGAAAGTGTGTAACTGCGATGAAGGGAAAAAAAAAATGAAAAAAAGACATGCATGCAGGTAAGAATTAAACTTTAAAACTTAACAGTTCACGCTAACCAGCCAAGGATATACTGTACACATGCAGAACAATCAATTCAGACACTGGAGATTACAGTATTGTAGGTTTACTGACTGATTCTGATTCCTTTAACAACTTACCACAGAAAGCAAATGGGGGGAGGACTGGGCTCAATAAATATTGTTCCAGGAGTGAAGTCATCTGACATTTAAGAATCAGCCAGCCATGGCAAGCGAGAGCGGTGTTTGTGTGTGTGTGCGCGTGTGTGTGTGTTTGTGTGCAGACAGGAGAGCCCAGAGGGCACGCAGCTCAGACAGAGTCATTATTTAGTGACACACAGACGACGGCGTGCCCTTAACAGGGACCGCAAATGTACACACGCATGTACATACACACCTATGCAAACACGCTGAATGACCACATACACAAGCGTTACATCTATAAAGCCCGGGGTGTCAGGGTTTTAACGAGAAACATCGGTAATGTTACCTGTCGCTACTCTCTCTCCTCTCCCTCCGCTGTTCCGTGTGCATGAAATCTAATTTTGAGTTAATCATTTAAGCTTTGAATTTAGTATTTTCAAAAACACAGCTGCAGTAATTAACATTTCATGAGTGTTATTACCACTTTTATGCCTTCCAGTTTCCCCCTCATTATATTCTAACATGCTGTATTTAGCTAAAATATGAATAGATATAGTGTGTATGTTTCTCAATTGCGCAGTGAAAAAGCAGACCTTCTTTTCTTCTTCTCATTTTTTTTTTTAAAAAAAAACAAAGAAGCCTTCGACCTAAATATCAGATGAAACTTGAGGTAAAATTTTTGATATAATATGAATTATTTGAACATTTTTCTTAGCATTTCATAGCATGTCCAAACAAGCTAGAGAAAGCAAGTCGCCACTAAGGCCCTGTGTATTAATGAGATGACAACAGACGTCAAAAACAATATTACACCCCTTTAACGTCTCTTCCTTTAGGGCAAACTCTCCATCTGAAAAGCAAAATTGTACCTTATGAGAAGACTCCAGACGTCAGGTGTTTCTTCTTAGTTGAGAGTTTCTTTTTGGAGTTTTCATCTCTCAGTGTATGAAAACTTTTCTTTATTAATTATTTCCATGTTTTGTTTTTAAGTACTCACCTCACCTCCTTGTTTCCTCATCATCTTAATTAACTTACCTAATATATAGGTCTGTGGGCTGTTTGGATTGTCCTTTTTTTTATTTGCTTTAGTAGGTTCCTATGACTTTTCACCGTTAGCCAAAACAAGTGGAAACACTTGCAGGGTTGCAATACCTTTCCCCTAAAAAATGGTAGAAATGCCTCCAAAAGTAAAAGAAAAATTCCCCATAGAGTGGCAATACTCCCGCTGTATGAGCCGACCGTTAGTGCCAAAACATTCAGTCGGACCTCGAGCTATTCCCAGGTTAGCTAACGTTAGCCTAGAGCATACAGCTATACACAGACCTGGGCCTGTCCATGTGGGAACATGGTTTCTAGCTTGGATACTCACCAGATGTGTTTAATATGTCTCAGCCCAGGCTGCCTTTGAGGCAACGGATAAGGGCAGCCAAAAGAATCTGTCCGGCGGTGACTCAATCACGTCCTCCGCCACAGCGCCTCAGGAGTGGACGGAGCTCGCGGAACCCACCGGGGTAAATGCCAGGTCCTGGCTGGGCGGACCAATTCGACTTCTTTATTTTGAGTATGTGTGTTCTCCTCTGTGCGCCAGTTTGTCTTTGTACCTCTGTGTCAAGCGTTCCAGCCTTTTTCATTTGTATTACCTCCTGGTTTTATTTGTTTGTTTTGAACCCACCTTTGCCTTCTCCCTATTGGGCTCGTTTGCATCGATTCTGAACTGATTACCCGTGTACTGCAAATTGCAAGTTAAGATTTTCTGAACTCCTGTTTCTGAGTTGTGCTCTTGAGACCTTTCGCTACACTATTTGTACACGGACCATAATGTTGCCTAGTTTATGGTCTGGCTGCACCCATTATCATTTCTGCTATAATGGGAAAAATGCTTTGCTTCCATCTATAGACTTTGGGAGAAAATTAACAACAACCATGCATAGTAATAACTGAATAAACTTTATTTATATAGCAGATGTCACAAAGTTATATACATGCATAAATTCACTTCAATTCAATTATTCAATCCGTAAAGAATGTAAATATAAAAAACACAACACTTAATACTTTATTAGAAAATTTCATGTTCTTCTTTTTTCTTTACAAGTTTTCCAGAAATATAACAACCTAAACAATGTTTTATTGTTTTCCCATTTTCTTTAACAAAAAATGTCATAACATTAACCCAAATTAATAATTGAGGATGTAAAACAAGAACAATCTGGAGATGGAAAGATCCAAAAAGATAAATGGAATAAGTTATATGAAGACATATAAAGACATGCAACAACCTTTTACACACACACACACACACACGCACACACACACGCACACACACGCACACACACTGAGTTATTATGGCTATGCCACCATATGCTGGAACAGGTGGTTACTCTCACAGAACTGCACTCGCTAGTTAGCATCAAAGAATTGCTCTCCCCTTGCAGTTCAAAGTCACGCTAACTGGGAAACATTAGTCTGTTTTCTATTGGTGTCACCATACAGCAGACCCTACGTAAGCCTATTCATTTTCAACCCTAATTCCATTTCTAAATAGGTACAGAGTCATAAAACTTCATCAAGCTAAGGTAATTGCTCCATTTGTAGAAATTGAGAAAAGCCTATAAACCCATGGTATCACTGTTAGAACAGTGCTCCAAGTAGGTTCTAAAAAGTTTTCTATTCTGCTGTCAACCATAAACCTACTGAATGCACCTTAATGAGCTGTTTCCGATGGACATTTTTCCTTGCTGCTCCCTAATGTCATTGTCAGGGTGTTATATGAAAGTCAAGATGATCATCTTAGCATCTGTCATCTCTGAAGCACTGTGGAGAACTGTAGATGTTTAAGGTTCCACATATTTGTGAAACTAAATTGCGGGTTCTTTGTATTAGTTGTACTTGTTGAGTCACTACTAGACTTCTAGTTCTTGAGACTGGTCTTGGTCTCGATACCGGTCTTTTGTGGTCTTGCCACGACCTTAACGGTCTTTGGGCTTGGTCTCGGGTCTCTTATTCTCGCAATGTCTCAGACTAGCACAGCGATCTCCGAGGGATCTGGCAGGATTTGTTTTCCTTGGATACCACATTACACTTCAAGCAGTACCAATACCACACCCCCCACCTACCCCTCTACAACAGAGAGGAGGTTGCAACGTGTTGGCAAATTCAGCAGTGGTCAGGTTTGGCTTTATAGAAAACTGAGAATTCATTTGCCTTTCAACAAGAAGCAAGAAGCATTCAGCAATTTGCAAGTTTTGTGAAGTATACCTGACAGAGACAGTAGGGACAATGTCGAGTTTCATCAGGAATTTGGAGAGACCTCCACATTCTACGTAGGTAACGTTACAGGTAACATTAGCTAACATTAGCTCTATGAATTGGCAAACCTTTTGAAGTTTTTGCTAATTTATTGGTTTTGCTTAAACTATAAATAGGCTGTAGCGTTGGTTTTAAGATGAATATTATTATCTCTGGACAGAACATGAATTAATCAAAGTAATGATCGCATCATTACCGTCATGGTGGATGTACCATGGTGTTTTGGTCTTGGTGTTGATCTCAGCTGGTCTTGATGTGGTCTATCTTGGTCTTGGTCTTGATACTCCTTGGTCTCCTTGGTTTAGGCAGTCTTGACTACAAGTCTAGTCACTACACATAGGTCCATGCTTTCTGTCTCTCTCGTCTTGCCCCTTGTGGCTATTTGAACATTTTCAGCCCTTTTGTCTTGAATCATTGCTTTGATTGTCCTATAAGTGACTTACTGTGACATATGTGACAGCAGTTGTCCTGCTCTGATGAAGCCTATGGCTGCAACACATTTGCCATGACCTTTTTGTACCTTTGAGGGGATAACTATTTCTCAGCCTGTAGTACCTTGATAGCCCAGGATGTTGAGTTCAGTGTCTGTCTCTTTTCCCCTTTTTCTTTTCCCCATGTCATGCTCAGCTGTAAAAAAAAGAAGAAAAAAGTCACTGCCAATAAAATAGCATTGTTGTGAAACATAGTATTGATCTGTCCTTTTTTCATTCTTCCTGTCACAGATGGTCATGTTGTATCATGAAACCCACACTTTTTTTTCTTTTCTTTTTTTCACACAGAAATGCTCATTTGTATTTCAAGAAGATACTTGGAATTGAAGTCCCCATGGGACCTTATTTCACAAATAATATTGCATGGCCAGTATTCCTGAGAGAAAACTTAACTTTTTTTTTTTTTAATAATCTATCTTCATAAAAGAACAATAATTCTCAGCTTATTGCATTGTTTTCCCCTTTCCATTTTTCCTCATAGATACTAAAGTTAATCCTTGAGTGAGTATTGTATATAGTTATGCATAATTTGACCCTGTTAGATTTCTGCCAAATTTTAAATCGTCCATTTAAATTCAGTGTTTTGGAGCGGAGTCAAAATGACGACAACATGATTCACTGAGTGGAGTCGGGTTATGGACTGAGCTGTGTGTGTGTAGCCATTATGAATCCCCTTTAGCCTGCTGTGACTAAGATAATTGCTGCTACCAACCGAGTAGCAGCAGTTGTCTTCTGCTATGGTTGATTGTGTTGTGATATTTTCATGCACTCCGCCTTTTAAAAATGCCTCGGTGTACTGCGCTTAGAGTGCAGAACAGCCCACCTGGGATTTCACAGGGTCAATCAAAGGTGTCTGGATAATGTGAGTTAGACATTTCAGATGAAAGTTTGTTAATAAATGTTTCGTTTTGTGTGTGCAGTTAAGTCTTCACATATATATTTTTTCTTATCTTACACCAACAGCCAAAACTCAGTGTAGAAATAGTTGCACTGTAAAAACATTACAGTACAATTTCCATAACAATATTTTTATTTAACCTTTACTTAACAAAGCTATTAGGAGGATCAGGTCTGCCATTTTTAGATCATCTTGCAGGGAGTTCCATAATAACGAAATACCTTTTCCTCCAGGTCTGTAGGAACATAAGGAACATTCATGGTGAAAAAGTCAGTGGATCGTAAGCTGATCGTAAGAAGTCCTAACAAGGTGAGCTCCAAGAGAGGATGGGACCATACCAAGTAGAGCCCTATAAATAAAAGTCCACCAATGAAAATCTCCTGACAGACAAGGATGACCATTCCTCAGCCATATCCACCTATCTATCATATAATACTGTACTTTAGGTAAACACTAACAGCAAAAACTGTAGTTCAGCATGGCAAAAACAAGCAGGATAATGCAGACCTTTATAGATAATGTACAAATTAATTATAATACAATGTAATTAAGTAAAACGGGTAAATACCTACCTGAAGTAAAAATAAATATAACAGGTTGACATGTATTTAAAACATTCCTCAAACGTCCAAAACTGACCCCGATTCTGAACTCCCTGTCACGGGAGAGGAGCGAAAAAACAAGAAACTCTTGCAATCAAAACTATACTATCTGTATGTGTTTGTGAGAGCATGTGTGGTTATGTTTGTCTACTTCTCCCTGTGTGTAACAGAGAGTGTGTGTGTGTGTTGACATTGATGAATGGGCCCTACATCAGAGCAATCTGCTACCACGGCTCTATAAAACAACCACAAATCACTTCAGGAAACATGTTTTTGAAGAGGGCCTCCAATGTCAGATGTTGTCTTGTGCGAGCGCATCTGTGCATAAATCAACGAGGATAGCTCTGTTTGCGTGCATGTATGTGAGTAAGGCATGTGCAATTGCGTGCGCGCGCCTCTGTGTTTGAAAGCATCCTTGCCTGATTTTAAATATCCTGTAGGCATTCGTTGAATCCAGTGTATCTGAAAGTAGCGGCAGATTAGCCTCCCCAGACAATGGTTCACAAGCAGCAACAAGCTCCGCCCGTTGAGCTCTGATCCAGAGCGTAAAAACTACAATGCTTAGATCATCGCAGCATGCAGCCAGTAGGAGGGCAAAGCAGTCACTGAACCCTTATAATATGACAGTGAAAGGAATGAAAATGTAAATCTGCTCCTCGACATACAATACGCATTGTGTTACAGTATTTAGACTTGTGAAGGGATTAAAAAAAAATCTTTTAAAGTTTTGGAACAGGAGAAAAGACACATTGTCAATCACTTAGCAAAATAGTAATTTTAGTGTAAATTTCCAGTACTGAGACCTTCATCAGGAAGGAAAGACAGCACAGTTTAAATATAGTTTGAGGTTCTCGATGACCATTCACATCTCTTTCCGTCAGACACAGAGAGGCATTTTTTTTTTCACACTACAAAAAAGACAATACATAGAGTCAAAATAGTGTAGTAGTAGAAACTGGGGAAAAAATGCAAAAAAGGAAAATATCAATAAAAATAATTGTATAAAAGATGCACTCTAGAACAAAATCTAGAAACATCTCAGTAAATTAATATAAGAGAAATGTTGCAAGTCAAATGAGAAATCAAACCTTATAAAAGTGAGACAAATATCTAAAAGAGCTACACCTTGAAACAGTAAACAGTTTATTTATGTATGTCTTAGAAATATAGTAATAAGAAGCGGTAATAGAAAATAATTATAGAAAAAACTAAAATAGACATAATACATTAAATGGATAAATCATCATAGGAAAACGTTAAGAAAAGTTCATCAATGAGTCCTTTTGGAGCCAATGTTTGCAGCGTGAAAATCCAATATAGGAGGTTTAAAGCTTTGTAATAAGAAGTGGATGTAAATGTAAGAATATTTATTTTAAAAGAGACTGCACTGTTAAATGCTCTGATATGTCTGAATATCACAATATTGAGAAGAATATATATTTTTTTCCCAATATTGATGTTTGCAGAATCCCCAGAAAAAAAATCAAACAATAAAGATTTTCATTCAAATAATTTTTCTCTTTTTTGTACAGTAGCATAATAACATTTTATTCTCATAATACAATTTTAAAGAAAGTGAAATCATGATCATATTGAACATCACAGATTTCTTGACCATGCACGTATTTGTGTGTGCATGTGTGTGTGTATGGGGTAAATAAGGTTCACTTTGACAGTTGCCTTCACCGTGGGCTGAAGGGCAAACGCCCAGCGTCGCTCGGCCCCATGGGAAATATTTCTGTTCTTAACCTGGAAACAGAGTGGAGATTGTTCCTTTCACCTCCTTCTCTTTCCCTCCTTGTCCTCCCCCCAACTCCTCAGCCTCTCTCTTTTTCAATCTCTTCCCTCCGCACTCTTAACTCGCTCTCATCTCTCTCGTAGCACCTGTGAACTCCTGCTTTCTACCCTAATCAAAACGTAATAGGAAAAAGCTTGCAGGTGTCAGCACTAGTTAATTAATGCTCTCTTCCTCTTCCCTCTCGCTGTCTCTCCCAATCTCTCTCTCTCCTCATCTCTCTCACCCACACACGCGTACGCATGCTTATTATTTCATAGCGGTGGCCCGTCCTCACAGTGCGTGATCTGAAAGGGTGAGTTGGTTACTGAGCGTCCGGTAAATGCCGCGGATGCAACTGGAGTCGACTTGCTTTGCTTTCGCAGAGATACGTTGACCTTTTGTTGCTGGGAGGGAAAATAAATTCATGCTGTTCATCCAATATAAGTTTTTGGACTTGCAAGTTGTCATCAAGCAAAAACAGAGTTCAACAACTTATTCCACCTCCCTGATTATAAATGACACCAAATGCTATAAAAAATAGTAGCTAGATTGTCCTCCTGGGGAAAAAAAACTAAATAAAAAAATCTTTCTTAGTTTAAAGGGGATCTATTATGAAAAAAATAGTTCATTTCATGTCTATAAATATTAATGTCTCTGTTGTTCCTGCTAACAGAAAAAATTGTGAAATAAAACCACCTACTCCGCTGTGGTGTGGCCTCTTCTGTAGTGTTGCTGACACCTGGGATGAACACAAGCCATTTAAAAATGGCTCCTGTTGTGATGTCACAACAGGAGTGGAAACTATAGAGTAACTGCAACTGGATTCCCCCCCCCCCCCCCTTCCAGAGTGCTTGTATTTGACCTTTGTTTCTCTGACCGACCCGAGGCAAGGCAGGTGTATTTGTATAGCGCATTTCAACAGCAAGGTAATTCAAAGTGGTTTACACAAAACATGAAAGGTGTCAATATACAAATAAAAGCAGTGAAAACAGTTGATAAAACGAGAGATAAAAAAAAAACAGGAACAAAATGACAGGTGGATGAACAGGGTTTTTCAGAGTGAGTGTGTGAGAAGGCAGACTGCATTGCTACTACAGGCCTAAATACATGCCTTTGCACCCTAAAAGTGTGCAATGTTTTATAAAATACACAACAGAGATCAAAATATTAAACTTAAAACATGACAAAATAGATCCCCTTTAAAGTTTTATCATTATTTTTAAATCTTTTTATCAGTAACTAGAAGTTTACATGAACAGAAAACAGGTAACAGCCATTCATTTACATTACTTTAAACAGATACAAATGAGCAGACTGATATAACTAGACACTGCAATAGCAGAAAAAACTCATTCCTTATACACTGTTTTTATAAACACATTATATAATTAATACATTATTACTGTTTTGCCAATGCAGTTCAATTTCTCACAACTTCTATCTAAGTATACAAAATAAACCTATCACGGTTACTTTGCTTTTTAAACCTAGTTCATAATTCATCTCGAAATTCAGTGTTAACTCCGTGACATTATGCAACCAGACAGTTCCGGGCTGTCATCCATCCAAACAGCTAATGCTTGCTACAGTATGAAATGTTAATGAGTGAGTGTGATATTATTCTCCGTGACCCTTCCACAGGCCTGCTTTATAATTGCCCACAGTGTAACCGCTGGCAGATGCGTGTGTGTAGAAGCTTACATACATCGGATATATAGTACACACCACATATGTACTCGTACATATTATATAGTATGATGTGTGAATACATGCATGCATGCCCGCAAACACGCCCATATTGCCCAAGGTAGCCAGGAAACTTACATAATGACTCCACCCAGAATGTCTTGTTCAAAACTATTAGAGCTTGATAAATCTACAACCAGTACTGACTGAGGCGTGAACAAATAGA
This sequence comes from Lepturacanthus savala, assembly GCA_030544235.1. NCBI lineage: Eukaryota > Metazoa > Chordata > Actinopteri > Scombriformes > Trichiuridae > Lepturacanthus > Lepturacanthus savala. The sequence continues at coordinate 8,576,629 of CM060482.1, read as the reverse complement.
CGTGGAACTAAAAGCTAAAGTCCCATTGAGGCTTTTAACAACAACAAAAAAAAAAATGTCGCTTTTTTATTATTGATGAGGAATCACTTCTTGTATTTAGGAACGTTCATCCCACTTCCACAGCAGGAAGAGTTTGAAAAAATAAAAATACAAGATAACTTTACATCTCGCTGCCTCCACAGCTTTCTCGCGTCAAGCTGATCTTTCTCTATTACTCTGTGTCCTCTCCCTTGACTTACCGCCTTTGTTTAGGCTTCTGACACAAGCACGCAGGCACACATCAGAAAAAAAAAGAGAAAAAAGAAAAAAAAAACAGTTCCATGATTGATGTGAGACCAACAAACCAGCGTTTTTGTGACCGGCCATGTGCAATGAAAACAAAAATCAGCGTGTCACTCGCATAATCGAAACACATTTGCGAGGCACGCCGCTGCCGGAAACGTATTGTGCTGTAGTCAAAAGTGAGATACATAACAACTGACAAAGTGACAAAGTAGCAGCTACTCTGAACAAAGTAAAACAAATTAGGATCATTGTTTTTTTAGACTGGAAATTCAAAAGTTGAGTTTAATTTCGTGATAAAAGCCTTCATGTGAAGCGTTAATGCATTATTTCCAGTTTTAAAATCATCAAACTCTCATTACCGTCACGGCTCTGTAGGGAAGACTTGGAGGAAGAAGATCATTTCCTGTTTCTTCTCGAGGAGAGGCAGGCAATTAATGGATTCATTTTTCATTTACTGGAATTCGCCGTTTGTTCGGCTCAGGCGAAGTTTGCAACCACATGTAGAGTCTCTAAGTGGTGATTTGTTCGGTTTTGATGAACTGCCGCGCAGCTCATTTGTTCCGTCTTTTGTTTCTACCTGTGCAGAGTCTGAGCTTTCAAGCTGTGATTCGTGTTGTACGTTTAACCAATGCAACCCGGTCGAACGGCGGCGTTTGACGACGTCTGAAGTCGTGTCACCGCGTTTGCAGAAGCGTCAGCTGTCACTATTTTCCTGTGCGTGCGCAGGAAGTGAATCTCGTTTTATCCTTTGCGCAAGCGGCAAAAACACCCACTAATAACTGATATAGATGAAGAAGACCCACAAAGGTCTTCGTGTAGAGCGGAGCGTGGAATTGACATTTCCTCTTTATTACTTCACAAATCACCACTTCTCTGCATGCGTGTGTGCTGTTCACAATAGATTAATTTATGAAGTTTCATATTCTCGCAGCTTATACGAAGCTCATATGATGCAATTCATCACCTACCAGCCTCAGTCTCTCTTTCTCTCACACACACACACACACACATCAAAAGGACAAATCTCTTATCTCTCAAAACACAAACTCACACACTTTCTGTCACACCTCCTTTCGACATATAGCCCTCTCTATCTCGCTTTCTTACTATGTCGTTAGAAAGTGATGGAGCGAAGTGAGGGCACTTAAATGAATGGGTTTCAAGAAAAAGTATAATAAATAATCTGTGAGATAGATAGATAGATAGATGTGATAGATGTGTGTGTGTGTGTGTGTGTGTGTGTGTGTGTGTGTGTGTGTGTGTGTGTGTGTGTGTGTGTGTGTTTGCAGGATGAGGAACAGAGCTCAATGTGATGATTATGTCCAGAATGTCAAAGAAACTGTTGCAGGGACAAAACCTTAGGGTCCCTCAGCCATCTGCTTTTGTTTCTCATGTATATGTATGCGCATATGTGTGTGTGTGTGTGTGTTTTGTGTGGTGTATATGCTATACAGTACACAATAAACTCCTTCTGTATGTGCAGACAACAGTGTGTGTGTATGTGTAATAGGATTCGATCTGCTCTGTGTGTGAATTTGTAAGATTACTGTTAGACCCTTGTGTTTATGTGTGTGTGTGTATACACATTATAGGAATGTGTTAATGAATTACACTGACAGTTTTATCCCTTTACCATTACTGTGTATTCTATTACGACATAATGGCCATTCATTCTGAAAAGGATCTTAAAGTGTGTGAATGTGAATATGTTTATGTGCGCATGTGTGTGTGTGTGTGTGTGAGTGAGTCTGTGTAGGTACTGTTTGATAAGGCGCAAAATGGGAGTGAAGACTCTAAATTGCCTTTGTAGTTCAAGCATAGCCAATTAAGGCTGGTTATGATTATTACAATGATGGCGAGTGTCATAAAACGATCACCGTGATGACACAGTAAATCAGTGTTTATTCTTTTGGATATGATCAATAATGGCATGCGGAGATCAACTGCTTGCTGAAAACCTTTGTGCAGATCTAAGCCGTACGCTAGATATATACAAGAGGAGATATGTGAGATCACAGCACTTTGTCTCTGCTTAGATGGTGCATTGAGGTCAAATGGTTAGTTACTGTAGCTTGTAAATTTATTGCTGCTTCGAGACCGACTCGATATGCGATTCCGCCATGAGGTCGACAAATCCTCAACCTGTGGCGGAAAACTGATGTCTCTCATTTTGGTGAATAGAATTCTGCCTCTGTGAGCTTTCAAGGCTTCACGCATGAGGGTGACAATGAAGTGAGAACAATGAAACTCACGAGAGTTGATTTGACACATGTTAATTTCCTGGTGCTGCTATTGTTTTAAGTTGTCAGTAATGTTCAATAACATGGTGGCAGCATTTCATGAAGCGTCAACCAGGTGGTTTCCAGAAGCAGACAGATGCTATCAGCTGTTCAATCCGAATAGTGCCAACGGTGCTCATAGCCCACAGAAACCGTAGATAGCAATACTGTATCTTAATAAGGCAAACTCCCCTTGTTTTATTAAAGAAGTCAGTCAATACCAGGTCTTTTTCCCATCATACTGTCAGCAACTGTGATCTGATTACATGGCTCATTGAAAAGAGTAGTAATTGAAAATTCACCACAGTCAAAAAAAAAATGGCCAAAATGACAGTTAATGTTGTGTAACTATTGTAGGTAATAAATTGCATTTTTTAAATTTTTTTTTTTTTTAAATGAAGGCTTTTAATGTGAAGGATCACCAGCAGGGAATGTTGGGCAGACTCACTGGCAGTAATTCCAGAATGCACATACATTGAATAGCTTTAATGCTGACCATCAATAGTATGGAAATGGGAATTTGATTTCATGCCTTGATGTCTTTTTCCTCTATAAGCAAAATTGTATATCACTGCCAGGCTCAGATTGTTATCAGTCAGCCATTTTCTATACCCCCTCATTAGGGTCGCAGGGGTCTGCTGGAGCCTATCCCAGCGTGTTACGACGAGAGGCAGGGATACACCCCAGATGGTCGCCAGCCAATCGTGGGGCACACACTCCATTCACTCACACCTACGGGCAATTTAGAGTCACCAATTAACCTCAGCATGCTTTTGGACTGTGGGAGGAAGTCGGAGTACCCGGTGAAAACCCACGCAGACACGGGGAGAACATGTAAACTCCCAGACCCAGGACCAAGGAGGTCTTGAACCTGCGACCTTCTTGCTGTGAGGCAACAAGCGCTAACCCCTGCGCTACCGTGTCGTCCCAGATTGTTATCACAATGTTTAAAATACACTGGCTCAAACATGCTGTGAAACATCAATTGTGAAGCACTTTGATACAACTATGTAATAATGGGCTATATAAATAAAAGTGAATTGAATTATTTCAAAGAAAGTTCCCTGCCCCCTTTACCACAGTAGAGCCTTTCTCCTGTTTTCTGCGCACAGGTCAACAAGTGGTTATAGAAGAAATAGATTCCTTAACGAGCCATTCGCTTCCGGCGTGGACGGACAGATCAATTAACATGGTCGCCAGAGGGAAATTCTAGCACTTCTGGGCACTTTGCAGCAAATGTTTTTTGTCCGATGTGTTTTAAACGTAAAACAGAAGGGGTGATGGTGGAAGTGTCCCCAAGTCTCATGAGAGATGTGCTGTCACAGCTGCAACGAGCTGCTGGGAGCCAACCAGCTCTGAAGGAAAGAACCGGGGAACAGAGCCAGATGCTACGGCCTGCTGCTGCGGATTTTCTGAAAATGGCTTTTGGTGTGAACAAAACATCATGACGACAATCCGAGCCCGACAGGGGCGAAAAAAATATTGCTTGTAGAGGACAAACACATCTGGACATACACGCCCCATCTGCCTTCATTATAGCACTTCAGCTGTGAAGTGGGCTGCTTGTTCTTATTCACCATTGGATTAAATTGAAACATTTCTGCTTAGATCATTTTAATAGAATAGATAGGAAAATAGGGCTGATAAAGGGAAATTCTCACTTTAAGCCACGCCGTCAGGAAAATTAATTCCCTGATTTTAGTCGTTTTCAGTGTTATTTTTCAGGATATATAATTTGCGAGGTAAAACACATCCCATCTCTGTTCTGCTTTGCAGTTTTCTCCCATTTCCCTCTGCTGCATCTCTTTATCCACAGACCACTTTGCCGCTTGCGTCATGTCCTTGCCAGACAAGTCAAACTCAGCTTTTTTTTTTTTTGCCTCTACCCTGTCCTCATCTTTACTGCTACCCCCCAAGTGTAAGTTAATGACCTTGCAGGAGAAAGAGAGTCAAGGCAGCAAGAGTAAGAAAGAGGGCAGGAGGAGGAATGTCAGTGATGCAGAGGCCTGACTTTCCATCATACTTTGGAGAGCTCTCTGTCCCTCTATGTTTCTCTCCTTCATCTTTATCACAGAGAACATAGATTCACTGATTTGCCTCTTCAAACAGCTCACTAACTATAGAGGATCATCCATTTCAAAGCCATGCATTTATATGCTTGTCACACTGACTCCCTTCACTTATGTATACTGTATATGTGTGTGCATGTGTGTGTGTGTAGCCATGCAGAGTTTTATGTCAAACAGGTGCAAAGAAAATCCTCCAGGAGTGTTACGGCGAAATCCAGAATGAAAGAAGGGAAAGGGGGAAGAAGGAAGGCAATGTAAAGAGGAGAGAGTGGGGGAAAAGGAGAGAGAAAGGAGGAAAGCTAGATTTATTTTCCCTTCATTTTACACCCCCTTGCTTCTCTTTGAGATGCTCCAGAAGATAACAGGGTCAGGGATGAAGGGATGAAGAAGAGAAGAAGGGTAGATGAGGAGGAGAAGAAGAAGAAGTGGAGACAAATAATGGTTGACACAACAGCGACAGAGTGACATTGCGTTTCCCTGTGTGACAATGCAGGATGCAGTGTGTTTAAGCTTGTACGTGTCAGCATGTATGGCCTCGTACATGTTTGTGTAAACGTGCATATGTGTGTGTATGCGCGTACGCGTGTCAGTGTGTGTATGCATGCATGTGACATTGTCTATGGAATTACTGTGGTCAGCAGTGTGGAATGAACAGTGTGTGTGTGTGCATTTTTGTAAGCATGAGGATTTACTGTTTGTGAGTTTATATTTGGATTTGAGTGTGCATGTGTTTTTTTGTGCGTGTGTGTGCGTGCGTGCGTGAGTGTGTACAGTAGGAGATGTGTGTGTGTGTGTTTGTTCTCAGAGTTATTTTTAACTGCACATCACAGCAGGAGCCAGAGTTTCACTCCAAGTAGGTCACAAGTGGTGATCTCAAATAAGGGTGAATAAAACACAGACACGACAATGGGATGTTAGCGTCTGTGTCTGCATGCACATGTGTGTCACATAATAAGGTAAAGACAAAAAACACATACTAGGGTTTGCAAACACACATAAGTGTACATACAAAGGCACACAAACACATGCAATCACACACACACACACACACCTTTTTGGATACATACTGTGTTCGCAATCAGATCATCAAAAAATCTGACAGTGTCTTTGTTTTTTCTAAAACTCCTGCAGAGGAGATAAGAGGGCGTCTCAGTTTTGCTGAGGCGTGCTTCGACTGTTTCATCATTTTCTAGGTGTGCATTAAGCAATTTGCTGCGCGATGTGGAGGCGAACGGCATCAAAATGGGTTAGTGCACACCAAGCCGTTGATTAACCCATATATGCCATATGTCATTTGCCAACGAAACAATAATGAGGCCGGAAATTTCTGTTTCCTTCTGTTTGTCAATCAAAATTTGAAGTTTTTCACAAGCCATAACTCTATTTCTCTGGTAACGCATGGGGGCCTGACTAATACCTGAAACAACCACTACCACTCCTTTAAGGTGCTCATGCAATGTCAGCAATTCTTAATAGGTCCCAATCTTCAAAATTGTTGTATTCTCTAAAAAGGTTAAATCATAGGTCAGGTATCCATGTATTTTCCTTCCTGGTCTGTTAGTTAATCAAGTTGAAAACTCACCTGTGCAGGTGAGTTTTCATGAATAGAAATAGACAATTAATTCTCGCTGATGGTCTCGCTGGCTTATGTAGGTCATATAGAGGCATCGCAGGCGTTATGAGACCGTTTCATAACGGTTAAAAGTTCTTCGTAGTAACTTTAAGTCTGTTCTGATGTAACATTTTACATTATTGATGATCTCTTTTGACATGGCAGGGATATTACTACAGATGATGGTTTACAGGTACATGCATGAATTAATGATATTATGGGTGCCATAAATAGCCACACAGCCCTGCAGAACAGTCCGTCATAGGAATGGCTTCTCCGGGGTGAAGGCACCTTAACAGTGACACAAACTGTTGCGTGATATTACCCCTTGTTTTCTGCTGTTCTTTCCCTGCCAGAACAATCAGTTATTTGGATTGAACAACTAATTTTAGGACAAAATTCAATGATCTTTCAACGACCTCCTCTACAAAATAACACTGTAAAGTAAAACACTGGAAAAACTTGTCAATGGATTCTTTGCAGAAACTGTGGCGTTTTTGTGTGTGCAATGTTTAAAAGACTTAAATCTTTGTGGCTTACTTTAGCAAACGTTTTGCTAATGAATTATGTGTGATAAGTTAAATAACTCAGCCATTGCCCTTAACTGGCAACACTGCTGTTAGCTTAGCATTGCACTGTAATGTAGAGTTGCCAGCTAGCACTATATTACAGTGAGTTTATTCATTCCTCTGGGGACTGCAAGGAATGACTGAATCTCAAATAGGGATGGATAATCCCTTTAAATGACTAGGAACATGCATACAACAATAATAGATTACCACACACATATACAATCACATACAATTTATTAGCAAACTTTTTTTTTATGTATGCCAAAAGTTTTAAAGAAATATAGAAGAATAGACTAACAGAGGTACTGACACTGTGTTTATCCTTTAATGTGAAGGATCCTGGGACTTTCCCCATGCAGTCTATGTGTTTTATGCAACATCTGGTCTGCATCTTCAACAGTAAGTTTTTTTTTTCTGTTGGATTTTAGGGCTATACCCAGGCACCACTTCTGGTTGTGATTTTCATGGTCAGCTTCTCTAGGTTCAAGAGAGCAGTGGAGAGAATCTGGCTGGGTGACGTCCTTCGTACTGATTCTGTGACTTACATTGTGATCTTCATCTTGGTTAAGAGCTAAGTGTGAATTGTTTTTTGCAAGTGTGTCCCTCCAACTCCAAGGCCATGAAAGGGTGCAGTGCCCAATGTGAGTTGGACAGCTAGCTGTCAGACGTCGGGATGAGATGAAGTATCTTGAAAGGTTTCATTTTTGCAGCATCCGCAATTCTGGACTGTCATGGTAAACAGAAGGTGATCGTCTGGATTGGCATCCATTTGGTTTACGGGACAGATAAGCGACAAATTTAAGGAAACTTTTAACATCTAATTTTGTTCATCTTTTAGAAATCAACCTTTGTCCCATGACAAACATTTGTATTTTGTTTGCATTAGTCAGTCTTTTGGTGGTAATAGTATACATGCTGGTTAGAACAGAAAAAAAAATCCTATTGAAATTTTATATTAGCCTTACTGACATCAACTGCCACTGAAAAGCAGCTGATTGAGAACAGCTGACTGATGTGTGTTAATTGGAGAATGGGACTACAGCTGATTGACAACAGCTGTTTGAACAGAAGCTTCATGGATTGTTATGTCGATACTTGAAGCAAAACTTTTGGTATCTGGTTTTATTATCTTAACATCTGCCGGCTTCTCTTTTTGACAGTTAACGTTGATCACTCAAACAGGGACACACTAAATGCCACTTTTAGAGGATTGGCAGCTGTGTGTACTCCGTGAGGGATTTGTAGTTAAAGATTTCTTGCTGCTTTTCAAGACTGCCACATAACATATTTAACATGTAATACACATAGATACAAGCACAGTAAACAGGAATATGTTTATAGGGTTAAATTCATCCATTCAGTCAACCTCCAGTTTGGAAGGGATTTTATTTTGTATATAAAACTGTATCTGAAATTCTTTTTTAGTATTTATTATTATTATTATTTATGTGCAGCTTTTTTTTAACCATTTAGCTTCTATAGCTGTATGTAACATCATAGCACAAGCATTTGCTAGTGGACACATCGGTATGAATGGCAAACTATGTCTATTCCCTATAGTTCACCCACTGATAACTGACAAGATTGAGATTGAGTTGTTTCAGTGCTGTATCATACAGGCGACAGCAAGGCCTGAGTTAGGAACAGACAGGTCACTTTCAGGTGTAATGTATGTTATGTCCTGGGATCTGTACAATAGCTCTGCACATCATGATCTCAATCATGTCAGAGCCAGTTTAACCTACAAGGTGCTTTTTCATGATTATAGACCTTGGTTGTATAGTTGTATTGTACAATATTTCAGGGTCACTGGGTGCTGAAGCTTGAAATGCATCATTACTCAGAGAAGGACTTGCAGCATGAATTACTGAACTTGTTTTAAGAAACTCAGCTGAAACAATTAAATTAATTACGGTATCTTGTTTAAGAGGCTGATCTGGATTTAAAGAAACCAAAATTAAACTCAGAAAAGGGTACGTTTACAAAAGATAGTGAAATGTGAAGTAAATTTTACTTCACACTAAGCAATGCTCCAAAAAGCAAACTAGTTTTCCAAAAGTGAATTATTCGCTGCAACGCCACAGTGTGTTCAATAAGAATATGAATATAATAAACTTTATTTATATACTGGATTTAAAGTGCTGATGCCAAACTTTAATATATAAACTGGGCTTCTTATATTTCTTTTGTTTGCTAAGTCTATTTGCTGTTCATGCTACAGTATTTCTTTTCAAATGACTTCTGAAGAATAAAACTGAGAAAAACTCGTTTTTTCTTCATGGCTGTTTTAATCCCAGTGGCTCTTGTTGCCAGTCGGAGTCTGCCGTGTTTTGGAAGTGTTATCAGCCGAGGGAGGTCACTCTGAACTCAGTCTGTGGCACTTCCCCTGTGAGCACACCCCTGTGTATATTACCTTCATGTTGCTGAGTGAAAAAGGAGGCAATCCTGAGAGAGGGGAGGCAGTCAGAGACTGACAGATGTTAATGTTTGCCATTTTATCACTTTTGTCACCTACTGTCAGTACAGCGGCTGTGCGAGTCGACTGCTTAGCGCATTTTTCCCTCGGGAGTTTGTGCGTATTTGAGATTGAAAGCTGTGTTGGTACGAAGGTGTATCCACATAGGCATCTCTTAGCTTTGACTTGGGTTAGGGGTGTTCACATTTCTCCTTTGGTAGAAGGACATGCTGTACATCCCCTCAAGGCAGACACACACACACACACACACACACACACACACACACACACACACACACACACACACACACACACACACACACACACACACACACACACACACACACACACACACACACACACACACACACACACACACACACACACACACACGGTTCAACACATTGTCAGTCAGGCTGACTGACACATGAGAGAAGACAAAAACTGATTGAGATGCATAAAAGACAAAAGGATAGAGATCAGTATCATACCATATGAAGTGATTAAACATACATGAGGTCCATGTTGGCCTGCTTACATGTAAAATATTCATCATAGTTTGGAGTGTGATCTGTTTCCCTGTCATCAGGATTTTGATGGAAATGAGGCAGCATGCAGCAAACCGACGAGGGATGCTAAAGTTTGATGAGAGTAAAACCTGATTTTCCTTCCAAATATTATAGATTAAAGTTTTTTCCAATTGAGAAAACACAATTTTGCAATCTAGTCACACACTCATACTGCAAAATACCTTATATATCCTGCATAATGAAGCGCTGTAACCAATACAAAAAAAAAAAAAAAAAGTGCTCATCTGTATTCTTTTATGTGGTGCTTATTTCCTGATTGATTTAAATGGTAGTGTTTTGTGATGGCAAACGTGACTTTATGTCAGATTGCTATGTTTTTTGCAGAGAACTGTATTCATTGCATTTGAGAAATCTCATTTTGGATTGCCCATTGCCTGTCAGAAAATGTGTTTTGTGAGTTTTAGAGGCTTGAGAAGCCACCATTTTCAGTGGTACGTGCCATATTGCACCTCCATGATTCTACAGTAGCCCAGAAAGGACAAACCAAACGCTGGTTCTATATGGCCTCCTTTTGTATTTTCCACAGTCTGTAGTTTCTGGCGGCGTCTAGCGATGAGGTTGCAGATTGTACCCTTAAATCTTAAAACTATTAGGATATGTAGTGGAGTGGAATCATGTTATTTGAATGTTTAGTCAACATTTACACTGGTATATTGACAATAATCCTGTATGGCTCAGTAGCCTCCAACTCCATCCCACAAAATACACAAATCAAAACGCTGCCTGAGGGCCAATTAACTGGTGCCGCCGTTTGATCTGACGCAGGCTCAGCAGAAACTGCATTATCAGAGATGTCAGGCGCGCACACTGACAGTCAACTTAATAAGATTTTACTGAAAAGATACAGACGTCGGGGGAAACGATTTAAATGTATCCAATTGAGCATTGCGCAATTATATGAGACTGAAAGTAATTCCTGTCAGAAAGTCAGGGTTTAAGGCATGTTCCAGGGAACATTTGATTTACTCTATCTCTGTCTAAGCTGATGGATCAATTAGTGAATTGATTTTATGTCAGCGCTCTCACTGCGGGCAATAATGCTCAGCAATTTTAAAATTGCCGTTCATTTCTTATTTTCAACACGACAGTTCAAACGCCACTTCGTCTGATTCAGAACTGACATCAATATTTAAGAGGCACTCTGTGCACTTTGCACACTCCCTGGATATGCGCCTCCATTGTATCATATCTTTGTGAAGCATGCTCAGTTTTTGGTGACCCCATTTCAGAAAAGGTGATAGCAAATTATAAGGAATTATAGTGATTACTTAGAGGTTTTTCTAATGATCTGCTGCCTTCATGGGTATAAGTGGGAGTAGGAGGTGTACCTATTAAACCAGTGAATGAGTGTATGCTTAACGTTAGAATTATAATAATTGTAATTCCTTGCTATTTTTTTTGCTCTTGTTTCACATAAAATATATAATTGGAATTCAAATAATATGATGAGCATCTCAGAATGAGGCACTGTGGGGGCAGCTGACAATACCTGAGTTAATAAAGTTTATATGAGCCCTTCAAGCTCTGCAATAATTTGCCAGATAATGTCAATTTTTCAATTACATGTCATCACCATTAAATAATGAACTGGAGTAGCAAAGAAAGGAAGAATTGCAGGACACAGCTCGAGAGACAAAGGTGGACAAGCAGGGAGATAACAGACAGCCAAAGAGACACAGAAAGAAAGAATAATGAACTGTTGATTTTCTTCTTACTTTATCATCTGTGTCCGGTCTGCATCCGCCTCCTCTCCTGTCCCTTCCTCTACCTCGAAGCCTTATTTAAACTGTTGCTCCTGGCTCTTCCCCCAGTTCTCTGTCTCCTCCTTTCATCTCGGCTGCTCTCCTACCTCATTCCTCTTCCTCCTTTCTAGCCTCAACCGCTGCTTAAAGAAAGTTTCTGTCAAAAGTTGAAAAGTTGAGCTGATTGTTCAAGCTATCACAGACACACGCACGCACGCACGCACACACACAATTTCTCCTTAACATATATTCTAACACATATTCACACACTCAGCATGTCTTAGCTTCTCAAAAAGGAGCAAAAAATGTAATACTTGCTCTCAGGTGTATTTTTTTAACTAAATTTGATTCCATCAATGTATAGTAGTTAATAATAGTAATAATAATACTATGTATTTGTATTAATACAAATCGTAAAAACAAGAATACACACTACCGTTCAAAAGTGTGGGGTCAACCAGACAATTTTGTGTTTTTCATGAAAAAACACAATTTACCACCAAGAGTTGTAAAATGAATAGAAAAAATAGTCAAAATATTGACAAGGTAAATAATAATAATAATAAGGTAACAATGACTTGTATTTGAAAGAGCTTTTTCTTTCCTTCAAACTTTGCTTTTGTCAAAGTGTTATAGCTTCTCTAACCAGCTGTTTTCAGCTGTGCTAACATGATTGCAACAAGGGTTTTCTAACCATCCATTAACCTTCAGTTGCAGTGAGCAAACACATTATACCATTAGAACACTGGAGTGATAGTTGCTGGAAATGGGCCTCTATCCACCTATGTAGATGTTGCACCAAAAACCAGACATTTGCAGCTACAATACATATCTATCCACATTAGCAATGTATAGAATGTATGTCTGATTAGTTTAAAGTTATCTTCATTGAAAAAAGCGGTGTTTTTATTTTCAAAAATAAGGACATTTCTTAGTGACCCCAAACTTTTGAACTTTTGAGTTTTAAAGAGGCGACTGGGGCAACAGTTTTAGTAAATGGCCGCAACCGGTCTCCAGCGTTGCCCCAGGGACAGAGAGCAGCAGCCTGTTGCTCACTGATTTGAAAACAAGCAGTACAAAGTCAATTCTGAACACCATGAGTAACAAGTGCAATGAGGCGAGAGTGGAGCTGATCGATTTCTGTGGCAAATGTACCAGAGATTCAAACAGTGTCCCCGCATGAATGACAGTGACACTTGTTGCTATAGCGCCTCCTGTCCTCTATGGTGGACCAACCATCGCTAGGTGATGGAAAGCATGTCACTGATTGTCCCAGGAATGTCGCCACAGAGACCCAGTTTATAATTCTCAATAACACTGCAAATGAAAGGGCCTTCATTAGTGGGCCATATAGACTCAATCACCATAGGGTCTGATTTGCTCTGCGATAGACAATTTTACAGATTTTATTGTTTAACTATGTTTGTGTAATAACTTTTTATCACCAGCAGAGGGAGACAGAAGTCCCTCACTACAGCTTTAAGCAGTGGTGGAGCACCAATTTCTGGGACTGGTGCGACTGGACTAAACCATTTTGCACCTCTAAGACGAGGGCCACAGAATGTCCAATATAGTACTGTGGCACAAAGTACATTGTCTCATGATATTATCAATATATTTGACACCATATTAAATTATGAAACCTATTAACTGGAGGGCCCAATTCATTAAAAAAAAGAAATGGGTAGTGAGGGTCCACTTTTCCCACCACTACAATGCCCATGGTTTGGTATGGTTTGGTTTAAATAACTTCACAGCATTATATATTTAATCAGTAGAAGTCCCAGATAAAAACAAATTACACCAACACCTGCAGATTTGCAATACGTTGCTCAGACATACAAGACCAGAAAAAGAGCTGCACTTAGTGGGTGACTTTAAAACTGAAGCCTGCTTTCCTGGTTTTCAGTAATGGTTATTATGCTTATCATTTGCTGTACAACCTTTCTCTTGACCTTTATTTACTTCCATTTTGCCAAGATTGCCACTTGCTAATGTCACAAACTGGGCAACCCCTAAGAAGCTAAAAGGTTTTAGATGTCAAACGTAAAACCTCAAAAACACAAATTTGCACCAATGAAGCAATGATAATAATAACGCTAAATAAATAAATAAAACGCTAACACCACTGCCCATGGTGTTTGTTGCAGCATTGTGCAGCCTGAGCATGTAACTCTTGCTTTTATGTCTCTGCGCGTAAATCTGATTTTACAGTGGCAACATATCCTCCTTGTGGACAATATGCAACCTGCTTGTGAGTTTATGAGTGAGTTACCCCACCCCATGTTGTTCCATCTAAAAATATTCTTCAACAGTGCGTGGATATAAATATCAAGCAGCAAATATTTGCAGATATATTCATGTGATGCGTGCTTGTTTATCGGCCACATGATGTTTGCAATGAGAGTCACAAGGAGGCAGTGAGAGCTTGCTGGCATTAAGCTTTTTATAGGCAAGGTGATATGTCATTCGTCAAGGTAGCAATCGTTTTAGAGAGATCCTAAACGGCGGCGCTCGTCTCCACAAGATGCAAACAGCCAAGTGGTTGCAGAGAACTAGAGTAAGACGAATCCACTGTCTGATACTTCAAGAATTATTTTTATATCGAAGGGGTGAAATGTTCCGTATCAATTGCCCTTCAACTCGCCTCTTATATGTACTTCTGCTTCCTGGGTGATTTCTGAGCGAGCTGTTTGACAACCCAAGAAAATGGATTTGAGCATGTTGCATTCTGCTGCAGCGGCAAAAATGAAAGTTAAAGCGATGGTAACAGGAACAAACATATGTTCTATTTGAGAAACTGCTTTATGTTTTAAAGAGGAATAATTGGCCAATAGAACGCCAGCAAACAATACAACTGGGATTACAATGGAAGCACTGTATGACAAAGATTCCCATCAATGCTTTTATATTGTATGGGCTATGTTAAAGAGACAGGCTGTATAAGTGAATAAAGAGTAGAACTGAATGATCCAATTGGGTTACGCATAGAAGACTTTTTGTTGACTGGTGGCTGTTTTTGAGTCCTTCTCTTCCGCAGTTCCTGTCAGTGCAGAAATCTCTAACTGTTCTGTGATAGAATCCTAGTCTTAGTATTTAAAACAGCAGGCTGCTCTACTAACAACGACTCATCTAACTTATGTAGGTGAGCTAGAAATATCTTGACATCTCACTTTGTCTACACATCATCAGTTTGATACACTGAACACCCATGCTAGTATTTTTTAGTTATTTTAATAAGACGATTTATCATGGATGAATGTTCAGATGTGAACATATCTTACTGGCGAGGCACAAATAGTTGTATAATTAAGAGGATTGTCATCTTATCAATCCTAAAGCAGAGTATCTAGTTCAAGATTAGTTATACACAGGTTCGCATGAGCAAAAATATCTTTAAAACATAAGTACTTTATGGTCAATCTTGAAATCACACCATATTTATTAAGGAAATTTACTTTTTATACAAGCACAACCATATATAATGTGCAAGCAGATGCACACATAAAGCAAGTATGCCTGTAAAACAAAACACACAAAAACACACACACACACACACACACACACACACACACACACACACACACACACACACACACACACACAAAAGTCTACACATTTGGTCAGTTGGCTCAGTTGATTATGCATGACCTCTCTAAATACCACCAAAATGCCACAGTGAAAAACACAGAGGACTGATATAATACAAATGCACTGGGAACAATTAAGGGACACACACACACACACACATGCACACACACATTACTAACAGTGGACATAGTTGCAAAATGGAAAAATGTAAAACATCCCTAACTTACCGTTGTGACCAGTCTCATTTTTATTGTGTTGTCAATTTAAAAAAAAAAATGTTATTGAACCAGACAGGTCAATCAATAACGAATTCTCATTACAATGACGGCCTGCTGAGAGGACAAAGAGACCTCTTGAAGGGTGAAAAATGAAATCAATTATAAAGTGGAATAAAAGCAGAAACAAAAACAGGATTGTTCCACCTGTATCCAGTCCTACTCTGCCTCTGAGGTACAGTCGGGAGATCGAAAGGTTCGATTCCCGGCTCCTCTCTGCATGTCGATGTGTCCTTGGGCATAACACTTAACCCCGGTTGCTGCAGCACTGTGTGAGTGATTAGATGATACGGCAGCCGCCGCCATCAGCGTATGAATGAGTATCAAAGGGTGAATTAACACTTTCAGTAGACTGAGGTGCTATATGCGGCTCATTTACCATACAGATAATTTCGCTGCAAGATAGAATGGGCTCTCTCTCTCTCTCTCTCTCTCTCACACACACACACACACACACACACACACACTTTACAGAGAAGAAAATCTTTATGGCATCTCCCAATAGAATCATAGAATCACATTCATGTTCTAAAAATGTACTTTCTTCTGTTTTTCCTTAAGGGCTCCTTGGTTGTTATGACTCAACATTTCCCCTTAATGTGTGTGTGTGTGTGTGTGTGTGGGGGGGGGGGGGGGGGGGGGGGTGTTGTGTGTTTGTGTTGTTGTTGTGTGTGTGTGCCTTACTGACTCACCCCCTTGTGTCCAAAGAGTGATTCTGCTGACTCTAGTGTTATGTCTTTAATCACTGTGTGTCTCTCTGTAAGTGCGTGTGTATACACTGAAGGTTTGTGTGTCTGTTAGGTTTTGTACATCATGTGTACATCGTGTGTGTGTGTGTGTGTGTGTGTGTGGCTGCATTCATGTGTTGGCTAATGGGTTTTGTCAGTGTGACTGGACTGAACTGAGGTCAACACAGTTGATTAAAGAAGCAAGCTCTGCCACTCTGCCTACTACACATTTACCAGCACACAGTCTACCTCTCCATTCTAAGCCTCCACTTTACTGGTGCTCAGATTAAAAATTTACTGCTTGCAGTGACAGACAGTAAATCCACCGCTTCGCATTATTAAAAGTTTGCATGTCTGCTGGCAAAATCAGCATCTGAACTGGTATTAGTGGACAGAGATGGATGGCAAAAGAGCAAATTCCCAGAATGAGGGGACGGGTCCTGCAATTCATCTGTACAACTCGCTTAAAAGTGAAAACAGTTCTCTTTCAGCTATATTTTTAAATGACATATTGTAGTTGCAACTACAGCACAGTCAATATTGGTTTTGCTTTAAAATGTAGGCATAGATCTCCACAGTTCACACCCCAAAACCTCATTCGATATATGACTCAATGTTGTAAGGCAATTAAAATCTCCAAGAGGGTCGATACTTTTTATTTTAGAGGCTCCGTTTCTTCTACAATAGACTTTCTGTATTGGTCTATGTAATCACCAAAAAGTCCAAACCAGTGGTGAAATGATACCTGAGCGCGAGGATGTAAAAGATATAGGACAAAATCCTCAATCCGGAAAAAAAAAATGTTTTAAAGTTCAGTCAAATAACATGTCATTTGAGTATTATCTTTCCCTAACCTTTATAGTGATATCTCTAATCCAGTGTACCTGATCTTAACATGAAATATCTGTGCTTATTAGGTATTTTAGAAGATTTCTAAACTCAGTGCTGAGCTAAAAGCGGAGACAGCAACACCCAGAATATTAAAAAAGAGGTTTAAAACCTGACCTATTTCTGTTTCTGACTACTGTGAAGTTTAAAACTTGGTGTTGTTTTTCATATTCTCATTTACTCTACACTACCGTTCAAAAGTTTGGGGTCACATAGAATTTCCTTATTTCAGAAAGAAAAGAAATACACTCTACTAATGTGGTAAATGACTATTCTAGCTGCAAATGTCTGAGTTTTGATGCAATATCTACATAGGTGTATAGAGGCCCATTTCCAGCAACTATCACTCCAGTGTTCTAATGGTACAATGTGTTTGCTCATTGCGTCAGAAGGCTAATGGATGATTAGAAAACCCCTGTGAAAGCATGTTAGATGGTAAAAAAAAGTGTGACTTTTCATGGAAAACACAAAATTGTCAGGGTGACCCCATATTTTGAACAGTAGTGTACATGATACAACTGAAGTCAATATTGCAAGTTAAATAGATGTGAAGGAAGAGTCATGTAATGAAATATTTGGCCATGCTGTTTTATATTTAAACTCATTGTTCTGGATGTCAAATTTACTGCTGATGGTGGGATAATAATATACAAGATACTTCATGTGAAAACAAGCTATGGAATCAATAAACAACCCTTGAGGAATAATAATAATAATCTTGTCAAAATGTGACATTATTCTCTACTAAGCTCATATTGAATCACACTGAAAATATTTGATTATATATATATATATATATATATATATATATATATAATCAAATAATTCTCGTGTATTATATCCATCTTATTTTTTTTTAGCCCTTTGATCCTGTCTGATCTTTCTCGTCACATCAGTGTGAGGGGAAGTTGTCACTTGACTGCTCACACATCACAACACACATTAGTCACTGAACCTACCGGTGCACACACATACACACAGGCGCGCACACACACACACACACATACACACACACATAATGATCTATGCATCAGAGCACCTCCCAACAGCTTAGTCAAACATTCTGTTTCCTGTTTTATGTGTACAGTATGTCTATTGTACTATGCCCATGTGTGTATTTTAATGGGCGTGTTGTTGTTGTTTATGCCTCCATGTTGTTGTCTTACGGTGAGCAATGTTGACACGCTGCTGTTGTTACATCCATTTGCTCTGCACTACTCCGCTGATGTCATGTATTAAACATGCTGATTATTTGCACACAAACTCTTGTGTATTGTACCTTCATGTGTAGCGACTACGATGCATATTAAACCTATAGAATGAATTTCCTGATTTGTTTTATGAATATATTATGTCTTATGATATTATGTTTCCTTGTTTTCTAATGTGTTCTTGCTGCTATTTACTGATTCAATGTTTTTTTTCTCATTAGCTCTTTGTTTTGATATATTTATCAAGCATATATTTAGAGAGTGCAAAAACAGTCGTGGCATACATACGACTTTGTTTTTCCGAGTTTCTCTTTTTAACAAAAAAGCTTTTTCATTAATCAAGCATAATGTAAAAAGTCCAAGAGCATTTATTCCCAATTAGAGATGCACTCAGCAACAGATCGCTGAGGTTATTTGCAGAGACATAAAAACATGTTAGCATTAATGACTCAGGGAGAGACACGAATGTGGCGCAACTGTCATCACAACTGAAATTAAAAAGATACATGGCTTTAAATTTGGAATTCGAATGGGCTGCATTCGCAAGGTGCTTTTTACACAAAATCATGAACCAAAAACTGAAATTTAAAATGACGCAGGGTATTTGATAATACCAAAGGGAGGAAAAAAGCCAAACATGCTTTTTAAAATGCTCACAAACCAATACCGTGCAATGCAAACTGTTCATATGTGTGACTAAAATGTTCGATTGAATGAGGCCCAATGAGGCTTTCGTCCAAATGTGTCAATTACTTTTACATGAATAAAATGCAGCAGGGCCCTGATCAAACCAGAAGTGACCAATCTCACGCCACCTCCCAGGATGCATTGGGTCTTGTGGGAAAGTCGGAATATCGCACAGCTGTACAATGTGAGTGTGTGACTGTGATTTGTAATTTGTCTTTCTCTTTTTTTTGGCATAAATCAAACAAAACAGCAAAAATATATGCATATATGCACACACACACTTTAATATAACACACACAAGCACTAATAACACTGAGGTAGCTTTACCTCAGTTTCTTTTCCTCTTTTGCTCTTATTTTAAGCTTTCATTGATGGCTTATCTAAAACCCCACCACACATATTGTAAGATACAGTACCACAAACGCAAAAAAAACAACAAAACAGTGGATTTGAACGTTCAAGCATGCAATAAACAGCATAAATCAGTGTGATTCGTTGTAGTTTAGATGTAAACAAGAGCCACGCTTGTTATCCGGCTGTGCTCCCAGCAAATTCTACAGTGTGCTAATAGTTTCTGAGCTTTAGATTCAAGCTGTGAAAATAAGACAGTTCAAATGTTCAAGCGGAGGCAGTTCAAATATTTCGGGACTGTACTAATAAGCGTATGATGGATATCAACAGGAAAAACAATTAAGAACGGGGAGTAGGAGAGGCACCGATGATTGATGAATTTCAAAGGAATTCAAAGGAAATTAATTAAGCTCAAGCATGAATGAATGTGTTTTTTTTGTTCTTTTTTTTTGCACCTCAGCCCCGTCTCCGCCCGAAGGTAAAGATGAACGGTAGCGATTTGTCTCTTTAGGCCTGCTGACAGAAAAGAAAGCAGAGGATTTTTCAACGGAGGTTTGTTAATTAAAACCGAAACTTTTGAGTGTACTGTGTGGCTACAAGTCAAAGAGACTATTAAAACTGCAGTATGACCTCTGGACGGTCAATATCACAGACAAACGGGGGAAAAAGTCGCAATATTAGTCTGACAACAAAGACAAACAACGGAAGAACTTCTTGGACTCATTAGGAAAAATGTGTAATGCTCAAGTATCAATTTCCTACGCTCTATATACTGAGGGACTGGCCGCTCCACTGGCTCTGCTCAGTGGCCTATACAGGACAAAACTGTGACCACAAAGCTTCTCCCAGGTGTGAGTGTGTGTACTATATGTAAACCTCGCTCCCTGTTCAACTGCACCTCAGGCCAAACTATAAATAATGAAGATTGTTCTCATTTCCCCCTGTTTTTTTTTTATTTCTTCTCCAATGCTTGCTGCAGTGCTTTTTGTAGCCTTATTCTGCTCTAAGTAGCGCCGTGCCACAAGGAACTATTGCAACGATGTTATTATCCACTTGGTTTATGTCAGATGAAGAAGCTTCTGCATGCTTGAACACCCAGGCATTACTTCAGCCAGACTGGAGTGATAGAGTTAGATAGTGACGAGCACCTGATGCAAAATAATATCAGGTGCGCTGTGTTTAATGCACACACGTGCTTCCGTGCGCAACAAGCCAACACACACCCGTGCATGTGAGAACACGTAACCATGCACGCACGCACACCCTTACATGGTAATTTACAGTAGACTGTGTCCTTGATGTGAGGCTGAGGAGCTATTTTGAGTGTCCCACTTAGGCAGTGAGGCAGCTAAAATCCATACATCCTTCTGTAGGACTGAGACACATACACACACATTTCACAGGCTCACACGTATCACACCTATAGAGGTCTCAAGCCTGCTTTAGTTGTCTATTCATTGTGTATTTGTTGGTCATTTTTAGTCCGGTTTCTGTAATTAAATGATGCAGTGACTGATGGGTTGACCCGCTGAAAGAACCTGTTTGACCTTGTCTGGCTTGCGCAACGCACTCATATGCCACTAAGCTCTCTTAAAACATTGCCTGTTCAGCATGCATTAGATCTCATTACCTATTTGGAGCTGTTTCGAATTCTTCTTTTCAATTTCAGCAGATTTCCATCCCATCAAGGGGGGACTAAAGTGTGAAATCAGTGGGAGTTAATGGAAAAAAAGAGAAATCAGTGGGAGTTAATGGCCAAAAAAAGGAATTAGTGGGAGTTAAGGGCAAAAAAAAGAAATCAGTGGGAGTTAATGACAAAAAAAGAATTAGTGGGAGTTAATGGGAAACAAAGGAAACAGTGGGAGTCAATGGCAAAAAAGGAATTAGTGGGAGTTAATGGGGAAAGAAAGAAATCAGTGGGAGTTAATGGCAAAAAAAGGAATTAGTGGGAGTTAATGGGAAAAAAAGAAATCAGTGGGAGTTAATGGCAAAAGAGGAATTAGTGGGAGTTAATGGGACAAAAGGAAACAGTGGGAGTTAACAGCTAAAGACAGGAATGCTGAGCTACAATCAATGAAGCTATTCCGAAAGTTGAAGTCATCACTTTTGCATGACAAAATGTGTATTTAGCTGCTTAACTGTATCTTCAAAATGTTCATTTATATCAAAAAAAAAATCAGGGGAGTTAACAGCTGACGTCATGAATGCTAAGCTACAATCACAAAAGCTATTCCAAAAGTTGAAGTCATTGCTTTTGCAATTATTTTTCATTTAAAAAATGTTCATCTATATCAATGGTAAAAAAAAAAAAAAAAAAGAGCAGCAAACATGTCATTGCAACTGTGTCCGCACACGACAAGTACACTTCCTCCTGCAGGGTTTGAACTTAATTTGAACTTAACACTTTACGGTGACCTTTACATAAGAGGAACGAGGGAGGGAGCGACAGGCAGGCAGGCGGGCGGAGGAGGCACGAAAGCAGACAAACAGAAGCGTGGAAACACAGAAACGGGCAGAGATTTACTTCATTTCTCAGAGTAATACAGGAAGGCAGGCAGTTAGGTAAACTGACTTTGATAACCATTAGGCAGAAAAGAGGAGGAGGAAGATGGGGAGGGGTGGCGGTGTGTGATTGGGGGTTTGGAAAGGGGAGGAGAAAGTGTTGATGGAAAGAGGGAGGGCGAAGAGGATAAATGTTGCTCCCAGATGAAAACAAAAGGATGACAAGAGATTGGAAGAGGCAGCTTACGCAGGTAAAACGACGAGGAGGAAACGGAGAGGGTGCCCAGAGGTGAATTGGCGGCGGAGGAGGGGGAGGAGGAGGAGGTGGAGGAGGTTGAGGAGCTTGAGGAGGAGCAGGGGGGGAAACGAGCAGATAAACACAAAGAGAAAGGGAGTGTGAGATAGAAGAAGGGGGAGCAGCTGAGGGGGGTGAGAAGTGCAGGGAGTCAGAGAATACGAGTATCAGAAAAGAGGAGACGAGGATACACACAAGCACAAATCAGGAGACCTTTGTTTCTGTGTGACGAAACACCTGCATCCTCCCATGAGCTCGGTCACCATTGTTGGTGCCTGTATGTGCGTATATGTGTGTGTGTGTGTGTGATGGCCTAGAACAGTAATGTATGCCTTCTCCTCAGCTGGGTTGATCTCATTGTGTCAAACTCGGGGCTTTGACTAATCACTCTGAAATAAGAGGACTCAGCGAACGCGTCGCGCGCGCACACACGCCTGAACGTGAGCGCCCACGCACGCATCAGCACAATAACGCAACCTTTTCCCTGTGTTTTTTTTTTTTCCTCCGTCCAACCCGCCCCGTTTTTCTCCCATCTATTGCCATCCCTGCCATACTTTCAATACATCCATCTTCTTTTGCTGTGAATCCCTGACTGTTCGCCATGTGTCTCTCAACAGCAACAGCTTCCCTTTCGCCTTGTATGCTCTTTATCGACAATTCTTCTGCTGTCTGCTGGCGTTCGTCTCTCTTTGGTAACAGCTTTAGCTTTTCTACATTTGTAGATGGTGTTGGTGTAACAGGAAACTCAGTAGGAATGGCGGAATTTATACATACACTACTGTTTACACTACTGTTTAAAAGTTTGGGGTCACTTAGAAATTTCCTCGTTTTTCAATGAAGATAACTTTAAACTAATCAGAAATACACTCTATACTTTTCTAGTGCGGTCTTTTTGGAGGTCTCGGTCCACTTGATGGCTTTGTCGAAAGGTCAAAAACCGAATCTTGTTTGTTTCATCCATTCAAAAGTGTGAAAAGTATTTGACAAGTTCATGCAGGTTATACGCTCTGCTTTAGCTTTCTTGGCCAGGTGCAGTGACTTCCTGATTTCTTGTTGTCACTGTGAAGTTGCCAGGCAACGATGGAGACTGGAGGAAGTCACTGCTACCGGCCAAGAAATAATGGGCTCATAGCCACCCATTACAACTGCAATCTATTGTTTTCACACTTCCAACTTTTCTTATTATACGATCATTTGGGATCCAGCTGGGACGAAGGTGTGTGTGTACCTGCTGGTCTAAATTGTGAATACCAGCGCTGGTGTAAATTGGCTTTGTCCTGAAGGCCCATATGTACCATTACCTTTCTAATACATGCTGAGGAGCAGGTGCATGCCTGTATGACTGTGTGCGCGCACAAGTGTGCACGTGCCTGTGCGTGTGTGTGTGTGTGTGTGTGATATGAGTGATTGCCGTTCGACCTTTCCTTCTGGCAACCTCTCCTGGATTGCACTCAGATCAAGATGGCAAGTACTCTAAATGTGTGTAGTGCATTGTGTGTGTGTCTACTGTGCCTGCGTGTGCGCGTGTGTGTGAGTGGTTTGATAGATGCCACATATCATGCCTGTTGGATTGCATTGTGGCGAGCCAGGCCAGCCAAGTCATATCACATTAACACACACACGCACGCACATGCGCACGCATGAATGGGTGAATGAACGAAGGCTGAGATGATAAAGAATGATTGGAAAGTGGTCCCGGGGTAATTTCATACCTCTGTCACATTTTGTGCGCTAGTATGTGTGTGCTGGTGTGTATAAGTGACTGGATATAGACACATATTCAATATCTACCACAGCATTAGGTTTATTTGGTATTATTCATCTTCATACAGGGATCTCTTCCATAATTCAGTGTGGCTTGCTGAATATTACAGTATCTATCTATCTCTCTGGCTCTCTATCTATCTATCTTTAATTTTTTTTAGGTATTTTATTGCTACTAAGTGTGTGAATCATCACTAGTCACATAGTATATCTATTGTCTAGCCTTACATTGCGTCATCTCACAGCGGGGAAGTCACGAGTGCTGCTGCTACTGCAGCTGGCCTTGTCAGGTTAAGCTGCACTACTTGCTGCAGCCTACTGGGAGCGGTGTGAGCCATACATTAAAGGCTGCTGTCAAAGTGGAGCAGCAGAAGCAGAAGCAGCAGCAGCAGTGTAACAGTTGGGTATCGTTAGCATTGTCCTGGAGTGGATCTTGGTTTTCAGGTGTGTGTTTGTTCAACAGCAAATAAAAATGGAGAAACCAGATAATAGAACCAGATAATAGAAGTAAAAAGAAACAACTTTAAATCACATACCTGATAACTACCCAGTTTTCCAATTGTACATATCCACACTGCAGTGCCAAATATGTTTTGTTATGTGATAATATGGTTTATATCAGTAATTCTTGGATATATTTATCCATAGTGTTGATTTGTGGATATTAAAGGTCCCATATCGTAGAAAGTGAGATTTTATTTGCTTTTTGATTATCAGTGCAGTGCCCATAGGAAGTATGCATTCCTATACAAAAGTGGAAGCTTAAGTAGATTTTTCGTTTTTGGCCAAATGAGGGTGTGTCACAGTCTTATAGTCTTAATAGAAAAACTGTACTTTGGGTAAGACATGGACATACACTGAGATAAGGGCAGAAATGCAAATATAGTTTTTGCAAGAAAAAGGCTACAATTTATGTTGAAAGCTGGGATGCCACTCTACATATCAGTTTTGAAATTGTGTTGATAGGCCAAGTAAAACTGGACTTATGCTAATTCTCTTACGTAGTACTTTTTCTTGTACACTGTAAGAACTGGGGTGACACAGTGGTGCAGGGGTTAGTGCTGTTGCCTCACAGCAAGAAGGTCACAGGTTCAAGACCTCCTTGGTCCTGGGCCTGGGTCCTTTCTGTGTGGAGTTTGCATGTTCTCCCTGTGTCTGCGTGGGTTTTCACCGGGTACTCCGGCTTCCTCCCACAGTCCAAAAACATGCTGAGGTTAATTGGAGACTCTAAATTGCCCATAGGTGCGAATGGTGTGTGTGCCCCACGATTGGCTGGCGACCATCTGGGGTGTATCCCTGCCTCTCGCCGTAACGCGCTGGGATTGGCTCACTGCGAAACTAATGAGGAATAAGCAGGTATAGAACCTGGGCATGTTGCTGTTATTTGTGTTTATTAATAATGCAGTTAAGCCCAGATTCTTACAGTAGCCTGTGTTAGGGTGTGGATGCTAACATTTTAGCATGTGGTTTTTGAAAGATGTTACAATACTTTGATTATGTTGGCTGTAGGAAGAAACAAAGGGCAACAATGAAACAATATGAGGCCTATACATACCATCGGGCCATGAGCAAGCTATATCTGAACAGTCAGAAAGATACAGGACCACAGACTTACAGACACATAGACTCTCCTTGCTTTTATAGATAGATAAGAAGGTAGTTTAAGTAATTAAAGGACAATGCTAACCAAAGTGCATGGTGCTAAGTGAGAGTACAGAGCAGGGGGGTTGTCTTGGACCTGTCACCTCCCATCTCCTTTAAATGCCAGGATGAGGTTCCAGGATTCAGCAGATTGTAGAGACATGAGTCATAACCATAGGAAATATTTGGAGGAGATTACCAACAATTACTCTAGTGGTAGGTTTAATTAAATTCATTGATTTAAGGGACTCTACATTATTTAGAATGCAGGGTGACTGGAAGATTTTACTGGGTTCAGAATAAAAAGCTTTTTTCTCCTTCATTGCAATTTGAAGAGGCTAAATTTGCACATATTAAGTATTCATTAAAATGTGTTTTTTCAGTCAATTTTGACTCAAATCAGATTGTTTTAGCGCCTTTAAAATATAAGCGAGTCACCGCGAACACCCCCATTCCATTCCATTCAAATCATCTTATCAGAGTAGAGGCTCATTAATATTAATGAGAAGGACACAAAATAACCTCTTCCTACTAGAGCTCCAGAGAAAAGCTTGAGAGAGGAGATATGAAAGAGTTCAGTTCAATTTTTGGTCCTTAAAACCATAAATATATCTTTTTAGGGAAATCACAATTTCAAATAAGGAAAACTGTATAATATGACACCTTTAAAACGCTGCATATTGAATTTTGAATCTATGGATTAGTTTAAATATAAAAAAAAGGTGAGAAAGTGTGTGACATTGATTGCATATGTTGCTGTGGTTAGCTTCTTTCTGTGACAGCTCAATCCTCTTTAATATACAATGGAATAGAAAAGAATAGGACTGATTACAGTAAATACTGTAGGTGTTGGCAATTCAAAAGGATTAGACAAGAGTTCCAATTTTCGGACATGTGTTGTACGAATATGGGTCAATATGTGTGGCTGAACGTGTGCCCTCTTCGTCTTCATCTGCATTAGTATCCGTGTGTGTGTGTGTTTGTGTGTGTGTTATTTGAACACAGAGGGCTTGGATTGAGCATCAAAGACCCATTCACAGTGAAGTGGCAGAGGCAGTCTCTCTGCCTGCCACCAGCCCTAATTAGTCATTCACACTGGTTATCGGCAATCAGCATCTTCTTTTAGCTCTCAAGAGCCCACCACACAGGAAGATGCACACATACAAACACACACACACACACACATGCTCAAACAACCAGAAGCACACTTGCTTCCTCCCTCCAGAGAAAAAAAAGAGCAGAGATATGGCATAGATGGTATATCGTAATATTAATGCGGCAGAAGAAACCAGCACATAAAGCTAAGGGGAAAAGATTCAATCAAGGCATCAGCACAGAAACTTAAACTAATCGGATTTCTATTTTATTTCAAAATGGCATATCTAAAAATTCATTTTTTTCTCATTAAACGTCCGACTGTCGGGCTCTTCAATCATCGCTCAGTATTTAAATGGAAATGCCCTTCTGGCTTTTTGTTTGCTTTCTCAAAAGTTGCTTTATTTGGGTTTTTGTTATCCTTCTAACTCTTAAGTGATCAATACTAATATATTTTTCCACTTGATGAAAAAGCTCATCAAGAACGTGGTCCCACAGTTCCACAGTTGCTTTGTTCAACCGTATGGTGAGAGATGATGTGCTTTGCGAAGGCGAGTGAAACTCCCAAAAGCAGAAAAGATAAGAAACAGGTGCGCTAAGAAAACTTAATATAAGGATTAGCAATAATTTAGTATTTTTGGAAGAAGAACAATGGAATAAACAATCAATTATATATATATATATATATATATATGTATGTATGAAGGAAGAGGGACTGTTTAGTTTAGAGAGAGGACACACACAGACACAGCAAGGCTCTCACATGGGAGTTAGAGCCTGGTCAGTTCATCCTTTTCCAGGTCAGTTTCTCCACTTGCAACCACTGATGGGACATCAGCAGTGAGCATTTGCACTTGGCCTACATGACGTGAGATATTTATGTCTTCCTGTCATGTCATCTGATTAAAGAATGTGTGATACTCAAACATTTGTTTGTGATGTCCAGGGAAAGGGCCGTCTCTCCGCTATATCTCATATCTGTCCTTTCGGAACCCTCATTTCAAGCTCCCTAATCTCCCTCTGAACTAACATCCTCATTTATCCTTTCTTTTTTGCTCTTGCTTTTCTTGCCCCTCTCTCCCTCATGCGTTTCTCTCTCTCACACACACACACGCCTAATCAAGCATCAAGAGCAGTTTGTCACATTAGTTAGCCACTCTGCAGGGAGAGATAGAGAGCGTTGACCTTCCTGAAGACAAAAAGTGCTCTCTGCATCTTATAGTTTTCCTCAATAGCTGTGGAACATTTCTCAAAAAATGCATTTCTCCAAACTGCTACTGAATACTATGATGTAAAATGTTGATTTAGTTTTATTATGTAAAGTAGTTGCATGCAACAAATTTATCTAAATCCACCTATACTCTTTTAAGTTGACTGTACTAGAGGGCTCTTCCATGCTACGCTCGAATAACAAAATAACAAAATAACAAAATATAAAAAAAAATGGTTTTGACTGTGATTTGAAAATTGACCTACTGAGAAAAACAGTAAAGAGCGAGAGTTTGGAGCATATATTGTTACACTGCTTATGCAGACAGGCAATTATCATGTTAAGACCCACTGTCACTGCTGTCACTGCTCATCACACACTAGTGGTGTAGTACTCAAGATCGGTGTCAGTTCTCAAGACCACTTCTTGGAGGTCTGGAAATCCCTCGTTTTTTCTTTTCCTCTGCCTTCACTGTGTCATTGGTAAACATGCAAGAAAGACAAAATCTCTGAGTAAATCTCAAAGTCCAAAATAAACTTTCATTCTAACAGTTACAGTGGGAATTAACAGAATACTTTAATGCGCGGTGCTGCTCATTGGGACAATCTCGAACCATCACCAGCCACTTCTTCACCGCAAAAAAAGGAAATGTTGGGTTAACCTAGAATTTCAAGGCAACACGCTTTAATAAAATTTTAATTTGGGCAATTAAACTAAATATTTTTAGACTTTGCTCAACTCTTAATTCAGATTTTTGTCCCAGTAAGTTCTACTAACGTATGATTTTACATTGTAATAACTTTTAATGCTTACTTCTGCTAACTTTTCCCTCTAAGTTGAACTAACTCATAATTTTATATTGTAATACCTTTTACCTGTTACTTGTGCTAACTCTCTAGAAAATTGCTATTCCTCTGACGATGGGAATCATGACGACGGGTGAATTTTCAAAAATGTTGAACTATCCCTTTAACACAATACTAACGCAAAGGCAACATCCAATTTGAATGAGATTTGCCCAGACAAGCTAATGTTAGTGGCTAACTCCTGCAGCCCTGCTAGCGGTAGCTAGTCGTAAACTGCTAAGGATTGAAAAGCTTTGAATTTAAATGTTGAAAATGTGTCGGTTGCTTTTTCCGTTACGGCGCAACTCAAAATAAAATTCCTGTAACATTTAATGTTAAAATAAATAAAATTAAAAGTTGTTTCAAACATACCTGTTCGGACTCCAGCTCCTGGCAGCAGCACAGCTACAACAAGATTTGAAGTGAAAAATGCTTAAACTTAAAAGGTTTCATGACAAAGGAAAAAGAGTTAACAGAACTATTGTCCCTTGTGTTGAACCACAACTTAAGGATTTAGATATTAACAGCTCACCAATTTATTTTGGAGCATGCATCTGTCTTGCTTTGTTGTGCTAAATGGCATTATTCCCTTAAATGTCAAAAGTGTATATTTTCAAGTTTTACCAACATAAATTACTGTTTTAGGCCAAAAAGTACAAGTTGGCTTTTTTGCAGTCCCCTTGTGCCTTCTTGAGCCTCCTCTTTACTCCTTTGTGATGACACTGTGATTAATCCCATCAGTAATCAGCGATATCTAGGACGCTGAAGGTCAATCAGCAGCCAGTGGGCCAGACATTTGACCACCCGGGAGCAGCGTGAGCACCGATCCATACAATCTAACAGTTTTAATATTAACAGTTTTACCAATGACCATTCTCTTAATTTCACACGTGCACAGAAACTATTTAATCAATTGGATGCAGTAACACAAAGATCCAAATGACATGATTGTTCTTTCAACATCCTTTGAAATGTGTCTCTTATCTTTGACGATCATATCGTCAAGGTGACGAAGCTAGGGAAGGCTGTAAATACGTTTTTGTAAGAATTATAAATGCCAACTTCATAAAAAAACATAAATAACACACAAAACACAGAAACAAGAAGGTTTAGGAATCTCGTGACCGAGTTCTCACACGACCAACTTTTCTTTTTCGTGTTTTATTAGCTGTTCAAACATCAGCGGCCTCCCTGTCACTCAGCTGGGACGTCACGCTGGAAATCTATTTTTAACCAGAATTCTAACCTTATCCACTGAGCAGAGGGCAGCTCTCCAGTCAGCCTTTTGGGTGTGATTGCAGCTTTAGGGCCTTGGGCTGCTCCACAATGCGCGTGCTCACACACACACAGACACACACACTTAACAAATAAAATACCATCCAGCCCTACTTTGCATTCTATTTTAGGCAATGTCAGTCTGTCTGTGTGTGTGCACAAGTGTTGGAGGGTATGACAGCGCTGATCGAACCACAATCGGACAATGAATACCAATCCGTGTATTCCCAATCTGTTCCGCACGCCTTTCTCCTTCTCTGCCCTTGCACGACGAGCTTCTTAGCAGCAGCAGCACAGCCACCATGTCTGTCGGTGTTATCTATGACACGGAGAGTCCAGATACCCTTTAGGAGTCCTCCAGGAAGAGCCACACGGTCCCCAGCAAAGCGAGAAACTTCAACCTGACAGCGTGACCGATTCTTCATTGGCAGCATGACCGATGAAGAGTGAGAGCTACTTCTCTCATCCTACAGGTGGTTTCTCTATGGTCACTTTGCAGTTGTGTTTCGCGGTGTAATTTATTGTTTATGATGTGTTGCTATTTTGCTATTTTATTATAACTGGAAATACCCTTCTAGAGAAAGTCCTAGCTGTGATAAAAAACTGTCGAATTAGGTCTGAAGTCATATGTTGGAAGATAGATCCTAAACACTAAAAATAAATTTACTTTTACTGACTAACTGCAGGAATAATAATAAATAATAATAAATCTCCTCCTAAATATTCTCCTTCATCCTGTGTTTTGGGGACAACATTTTACATTGTGCTGCATCCCTGTAAGTCTACATGATAAATTTGGGAACCCCTGGTCTAAATGATCTATGCCATAGAGGGCATCCATAGTGCTCATGTGACCGGGGATGAAATTGAGTTTTGACACCTCTGGTCTATGGTCTAAATATAATTGTAAGTATAATAGTATAATAATTAGCCAATTCATATCCCGGGTTTATTATGTACACTACCGTTCAAAAGATTGGGGTCACTTAGAAATGTCCTTATTTTTAAAGGAAAAGCACTGTTTTTTTCAATGAAGATAACTTTAAACTAATCAGAAATACACTCTCTACTTTGCTAATGTGGTAAATGTCTATTCTAACTGCAAATGTCTGGTTTTTGGTGTAATATCTACATCGATGTATAGAGGCCCATTTCCAGCAACTATCAGTCCAGTGGTACACTACATGGTACAATGTGTTTGCTCATTGCGTCAGAAGGCTAATGGACAATTTAGCTGGTTAGAGAAGCTAGAAAACTGACCTTCCTTTGAGCAGGTTGAGTATCTGGAGCATCACATTTGTGGGGTCACAAAATCATTATTTCTAACCTTGTCAGTGTCTTGGTTGTAAATAAAAGTGTGACTGTAATGGAAAATACTAAATTGTCTGAGTGACCCCAAACTTTTGAACGGTAGTTTTGAAAAGAGAAAACAAAAATGCATTTTTAAAAGAACGCTAGTTCCCAGTGCAAACTGTGAACAAAGTGACATATATATGAAATATATATATTATTTTGTTTTGTAATAACCTAAAAAATAATCGATTTCTACAATAGAAAGATAGAATCAGGATTATTTTTTGTGAACTCTAGAAAGATAAATAACAAAATTTCTTAACTGCGATTTCATCAGTGTTTTCTTGCACACACAGTGCCCTGAATAGTAGCTAATATCCTGGTTATAGTCATATTTTTTGAATTCATATTCGTCTTCATATCTTGCTCATGAATACATAAGATTACCTAAATAAACAGAGGGCTTTGGATGTTACTATGGAAATGGCAGACACATGAATTTTAACAGAATAGTAAATAGGACGTGTCTCAAATGTTAAATCTTAAAGCAGCGCCTGTGCCCTCTTGTCAGACTTTCATAAATAAAAGCATGAAAAGTGCTTGAATATAATGTTTGCATACGCCAGCAAGCTCCACCGCTATACATGACATTTCTCTTTAAACTTCCTGGAGATGGAGGTGCCCGAGACACTCCGTGAAGCTCCCTCTCTTTCTCTGTCATCATAGTTTTTGTCTCTCTCCGTCTCTCAGTTTGAATCTTTAATGCATTTATTCTCTTTATATCTCTCTGTCTCTCGCCATCTGCTCTCCGTCTCCGTCCATGCCATCACGTCTCGGCGCGCTCCTCTTTGCGCTCCAGCCTTTGTCTGTGCACTCCTGTTTCCACTGTCAGAACCCACTCTCAAAATAACGCATAATGCAAAATGTTGTGCAGGCAAGAAGGGAGGGAAACATAGCGCAAAGAGGTGGTGTGGGGGGGAGGAAAACATTAGGTGTTAGAGGGGGAGCAGGGGAGGGTCAGATCGCCTTGAGCACAGTTCACTCTAGTTATTTTCCTCCTTTGATTCGCCTTGTTTTAGTTCCCCCTCTTTATTATTTCAGAGCGCTGAGCACTTTCGCTGCAGTTTGGAGAGACACACTCGTGGTTTTGCCCTGCAGGGGAGAAATGCAGATGGCAAGATACTCTACTCCTCTCTCATCTCTCACTTCCCAACTCTTTTTTCTCCCCATCTCCTCTCTCTCCTCCATCCCTAATGAATCAAAAGAATTAATTAGAAACATAAAATTAGATGACTGGAGGAAGGGGGAAGAGAAAAGAATGTGGGGGGGGGGGGGGGGGTGACATAAATAAGTTCTCTTTGTCTCAGTGGGGGCCTGTAATGGTACATTTGAAGATGTGGACCGTCTGCCTGTCGGCCACAGGACTACTGGACAATATGGTCTGGCTGTGTGTTGGCTTGATAGACGTACAAGTTCTTAACATTACATGGTCATGCTCACAACTAAATATGGGGGACAGTGTTGTGCACTGACAAAAACATGTGATAAAGTGCCCTCAAGGCAACCAAAATGTGTGCTAATGTGCCCTCACGTGCCAGCTAGGAGCCTAATATGTGTTAAAGTGCCTTCTTCAGTTGCAAAGACAAGCCATATGTGCCCCCTTTTTTTCCTTTTCTGGAAAAGGAGCCAAAACATGTGATAAAGTGCCCTCTAGGGGCAAAAACGCATGCTAAAGTGCCCTCTCTGAGCATGCCATCTAGAAGCCAAAATGTGTTAAAGTGCTGGTTGCCCTCTAGTGGCCCAATTGTTGAAAAACATATACGAAAATGCTGTCATGGCAAGCAAAACGTGTGCTAAAGTGCCCCCATGGCAGTCAACATGTGCTAAAGTGCCCTCTCTGAAGCTAAAAAGTGTGCTTAAGTTCCCTCTACGAGCCAAAACACATGCTAAAGTGCTCTCTTGGGAGGCAAATTGCATGATAAAGTGCCAGCTAGGAGCCTAATATGGGTTAAAGTGCCTTCTTCATTTGCAAAGACAAGCTATATGTGCCCCCTTCTTTTCCTTTTCTGGAAAAATTTGTGCAAGCTGCAGATGGGAGAAACAATGTGAGAATATGTCCACAAAAACTGGTGAAAACCACAGCATGTACCTCATTATCTTCTTTTCTTTCATAAAGACAATAAACATGTCTTCACTTCCTGTAAAAGTGAAGCCAAAAGCTTTGTCCCAATAAAAATGCAATTTGAAGTTCAAATGCATCACAGAAATGCAGCCATCCTTTCACAGATTTGGAGGATCCAACAAACCTGTGCAGCCCAACCTGTTCTGGGACTTTCGGTACAAACTAGACTTGGGAGAGTAACCTCAGCATTTTCAGGTTTAACCGTTTTGTGAACAGTTGTCCAAAATCTCTCTTCTGCTTTTTTCAGGTACAAATTCAGGCTATAGCAGGGACACACTCTTAGAGGAGAGGAGGGGCACAGCTAATAGTACCACACACGCACACACACACACACACGCAGCCTTGTCTATATCACATTGTGGGAACACAAGACCAGAACATGCGTTGTGGGAACCACCCTTTCTGGAGGTTTTACAGCTTTGAAAAAAATCAGGGAGTATGCTGGAGCAGCCAGGAACAGAGATGTCACTTCAAATTGACACTTAGACAAAGTAGAGTTCCTCACCTGACCAGGACCAGCTTCCTGGGGACTTGTCCGGTTTTTGTGATTTGTGGGGTCACCATATACACACTTTCAGACTTTTCTATCTTCCACTGGACCAGCTGATACACATTCATGTTTAACTTACATTGTGGAAACCTTATAAACTGATGGTGCTGAAAATGTATTTGAAGTAACAGTATCAGTTGCAAAGAGTTGTTAATAAGTTAATATTCGTTGACAGATGTTAATGAGGTAAATACTTAAAATATTTTTTAAATTATTTGAAAATTTGAGTTGAATTAATAATAATATTAGTTTATATTATAGGAAAATGATTTATAAGACTAAGCTTCAAGAAATGGCTCTCAAAGTCAGTGTCAATATCGATATTAAACCATGTTTAATCTTTATTTTAGTCATCTTGAATGACAGACTGTGAATCAAGGACAATTTTTTAAAAATAACTTAACAGCCCCATTATCACATAAAAAAAATAAAATCATCAAAACAGGTTTTTGCACATCTAAGCAGATCATCATATCTGGCAGACAATGATATATATTAACATAAAATAAAAGTTAACACTATGATACATTAATATAAATCATAGAAGTGATACTAGCTGAAAAATAAAAACAGAAAACAGTCCTGTTCTTCTGCTATGTAACCGCAGGCAACTTCATGTGGGCTAAATAAGCAAAGCCTTTAACACATTTGCCAACTTTGGCTTTAAACTTTTCTTTTTAGGGCTGTAATGCGATTCTTCACATAAAATTTAATAGCTAGCCAATTTCTGTTTTTCAGAGCTTTCTTCTCTGAATTCATACACCGCTCACAATCACTTTTACCAGGAACCCGGCATGTTGTGATGAAGGACATCATATGCCTTTCAACGGCAGCGATTTCCTCCTCCTCCCACTTCTTCTTCTTTACAGGCTGTCGGCCTTTAGACAAACACAAAACAAAGTTTTATCAATATATTTCTTTACATTTTTGACTGACTAGCCAATCTTTAATATTAGATTTAAAACCTTTTACCTTTTAACATTTTCGGAGGTGTCCGGTTGTCTGTGGCCTGTGTAGCTGAGTCCTCGTGTGGTACACTGCTCAGATGTGGTCCTGTGTCACTCTCAGTTGTGACTGGTTGCTCTGAAGACAAAAAATGAATTGGCATCTAATCCGATTGGTGTTTGAATTGTATTTGTTTGAAATGGTGCACCATGTAATGTCTTTTCATTACTGTTACAAGGCATGAACATCTGTTTTATGGTCAGAACATGTTTTTATTGCATTTATATTTCAAACACATAATGAACAGATTCCTATTTGATTTCAAGTTGCCAGCATGCACCGTTAAAATAATAGCCACTGAGCCAGTGGGGATGTGTTTTTGTTTTAAATGAAATAAGGAATGTGTGAGTTATACAGGGCAGTCCCCATGAATAAAGGTGAGATGATGATCTGACGTCTACATGTATGTCACCTGTAACAAGGGTGCTGTTTAAAAAGATGTTCTGTACTCTCCAGCTGGTTCACCTGTAACTCTGCCCTGCTTTCCAGTAAGGAATATATCCTACAGGCACTGCACTAGTTCTCGAAATACAATGAATAAAATCAAACTGAATTGAATACATAGTTGTTAGCCTTGGATACATGAACACTGATAGATTTAAAATCATACTGGGTGGGACACACACACCTTTACCCAATGATTCTGACTCAGAGGCTGACTCAGGGTCAATTGGGGCCCCATCATGTCCATCTTGGTCACTGTCAAGATGCACATTTTCTGTGGAGGGTAAGAAAAAAAAGGGAGGAAAATGTATGAGTGACTGTACAAAGCATATTTCATTTTGGCCCTCTCATACATGCATTCTCCATTCACATACACAGAATACACAGTACTCAGAAAAAGTTAAGGATTTCTGACTTTTTGGTGAAAGGTATGGCAAATGTAAAAAGTTCATAGTTGTGAAATTATACCTCCATGGCAACCTGCTGACACTGACAGAGCTCAGTGGACACTTCCCTCTGACAACATTCCATTGTTTGAAGACATCACATTGCCAGGTAACATTACTTGGTAACTGATATTTATGAATAATGTCAGCTTGATGAAGAAGTCTGTTTCAATTCTGTCACTTAACCAGATCAAACACATGTCAGAATCAAATTAAGTTCACCTGTAAAAGTCACAGCACATTTTAGTTGTCACCTGAACCCTAACCCTAACTATGTGAAAATGTATAAATCAGTTTTAAAAAAAAGTAAGAGTGGGAGAAAATGTATGAATCTGTGAGTGAAAATGTATAAATGAGACTAAAAATATAGGTCAATGGAGAATGCATATGAGAGAGGCACAATTAAATGTTTGTATAGCCCCTGAAAAAATGACAAATGTATCACCTGTCCCCAAGTCCAAGGATGTTTTAAGTGAAAAAACTGAATACTTCGTACCTTTTGGATCAATGTTAATGTCATCGAGGGACTTGCCCTTGAACTCGGAAAGACGTCCCTGCTCCAGAGCCATAAGAATCTTGCTGATTTTTGCAAGTTGTAGAGTCCCCTCTGGAAGTCGGTAAAATTGTCTGTGAACTCTTATGTCATGCCCCAAAAAGTCAGCTAACTGGTCCAACTCTGTGTTGGAGAGATTAAGGACTTGGGACAAGGTTCCGGTTTGTTTTCTCAGTTTTGTTGATGTCAGATTTTCTGGGCTTATTGCTCCACTGACTTTCGCAAAATAGCGAAGACAATCAGACCCACGGTAGCAAATCCAACTGGCTGGTCTTGCAAACAAATATGTGTTTTCTGGGAGAATCCCACACTCCTGCCGTTTGCAGACAAGCAGATCCAGTGACTGTTGCATTGCTGGTGTCAAAAGTACAGGTACTTTTCGTCCTCGCTTACCTCTTATTTCTAATCTTCGGAAATGCTGACAGAGTCTTTTCTCTAGGTCTGAAAGTGCAAGATTCACATCCTCATGTGAGTTGGGGACATTGTGAGAAGAATAAGCCGACAGTGGAATTTTTGACACTTCACCAGCTCTGCGCCGGTTAAATAAAATGACTTGTGTCAAAATGACTTTTGTCAGTTTTGTGTATGTCTGGTGCGATGTCTCCGAAGATAATTTGCTGAAAAGCTCTTCTTGCTGACCATCTAAATAACAATGGAGTGTCTGCACATCTTTGGTAAATGGAAGCAAATGTGGAGTGTTCCACTTGGATTCCTGAAGTGTTCTAAGTGAAGCAGATGATATCATTTCATTCCACCTAGTTTCATACACGCTTCGAAAGGTACGAGCATCTTTTGCGGCACTGTAGTCACCTTGTACATTTGCAGAGCTTTCAACAAGCATTGAAATCTTTTTCAAGCTGTACCCAATTTTGAGAGCCAGACTTGGACAACTGTAAGCATTTGTGTCACAATTATAGCCTGCCATTTTTTTCACTGCTTGGACAACATGCATAAAATTTGCAGGCTTGATGTGATCTTTAATTGTCTTCAAAGGAGTTGTTTTCCTTGAGCATATGAGAAGCCTCCCCAGCTCCCTCAGTTTCTGACGAATATATTCATGTTTGCTGACATCATATCCAAGCCTGTTGTACAAATGCTCACCATAGTCCATGATACAGGTATCAGATTTGACTGCAAAGTATACATCATCTTGAACCATGTTGTTAACCAGCTTCCACAGTTGATCCTTCACTCCAGGTGGTGGAGGTGCAGCAAACCCACAGAGGGCCTGGACACGAGTTCTGCCAGGTTTAAGTGGAATCTTGGGGTTGAACTTGCATATCTTCATATGCCTCCAAATGACCTTCTTCAAAAAGAGGCCATGACAATATGTACAATGCAAAAAATTCCCCACTTGAGAGTCATCCTTTGGTTGCTTGCGAGGCACAACGGTTCCAACACCAGAATTCATCACCTCAACATTGTGTGCAAAATTGCCCTTATTTCTCAAATGCTCCATATGCACACGTCTTTCTTTAGAGCCTTTTGGGAAGGACACTGCCCTTGCAACGTCTGGCTCGTCTTGATGAGCACGCTCTAAATGACGTGCCATTTTTATAACCGCCAACTTACAGTACAAACAATACTGCTTTTTGTTGTAAATTCTTGATCCATTCTCTTTTTTACAAACAGCAGGTACAGAAAGTAAACTCTCAGGCGTTCCACCCAGGGAAGAAGAGTCTGTATCAGGTATGGATTGCTGTAGATCAGATGAGGAATCTTCAAACGTTCCACTTTCTACCTCTTTTCTCTGTTTTGTGCCACTGTTAGTACTTGTTTGTGTTGGGCAGGACACACTGCTTGAAGATCTCCTTCTATGTCTCCTACTTTGTTTTCTTACAGATGAGCGCCCCCTCTCAGTTGTTGGCTTCAAAGAAGTGCTGTCCAGTTCTTCACCATGCACCAGTTTCTTTAGGTTTGGAAATCTCAGCCTCTGCATTTTCTGATCTTCTCGGACAATAATGTCGCTTGTATCTGTATCATCAGAGGACTCTTCACAACTCTTTGGAATGAACTCTTCTCCACTGTCGTCTGAGATGGAATCAAAAAGCTCCTCTGAATCAAAATGAATGCGCCCTCTCATCTTTAGGAGATGAAAACAAAATTATGTCAGCACACTAAGCATTGCCATAAATACTTAAAGGGAAAAGAGAAGTGTTCAGCATATACATTAACATTTCTGTACATTTTTGTACACACCTGTATGCTTTTGGTCCTTCTCAACCTTGGAATAGACTGTCTGTCCATATCAGTGAGGGTGAGATCAGACTCTGAAGTTGGACTGCCCGTCTATGGGGTTTAGAAATTCAAGGTTACATTTGCACCAATGTACAAGAAGCATATGTCTATACAATACTCAATATTTAAATTCCAGGCAGTACCAGGCAGCTTTCATTTAGCTGTGGGGAACTGGTGCATGGGTACTGAGATTCATCAGAATCTGTATAATCAACAAGGGGAGGAGTGAATCCAACTTTGTTTGAAAGGAGGAGTCCTGATTCAATGTTGTCCTACAGGAGAAATAGTAAAGACCATATGAAAAATTACACCTACATACACATGTATGCAACTATTTACATTAAAACTAATAATTACTACAACTTTAACATTAACTTAACTTTAACTTGTTTATATTCAATAATTAAAAAATAAAAAGCATTACTTAGAAAAAACTTTACATAATTACAAATAATCAATTTGGTTGTGACTTGTTAAACATCTGCTGCCTAATATAGGATTTACTGGAAAAAAATGAAAGCATGAAAAAAATATACATGTGTGGAAAACCAGACTGTGCTCTGCCACTTATGATCATTCTACATCAGTACAATTTTCATGTTATACTACTGTATGTATATCCTATCCACAGTCATTGGTCTTACAAGTAAAAGCTTCAGACAAGACAATAACCAATCTAAGCAAACAAAACATTTATTTGATTGATTTTTTCAAACATCAAAGTGACATGTCTGTAGCTCACCACAGCACTTCCAATGACTGTTAGAGCTGAAAACTTGAACTTGTATTTCAGTTAAATTAAAAGAATAGTAGCGTCTTAGACATGACACTCAAAGTGCAGAGTAACACTGAGCTGCGCTGGTCCCCACCAGGAAAGACATCAGACAAGTGTGTAAGACAGCAGCCAGAGTAAATGAATGGCTGGTCCCCACCAGGACAGACATCAGACAAGTGTGTAAGACACCAGCTAGAGTAAATGACTGGCTGGTCCCCACGAGGACAGACATCAGACAAGTGTGTAAAACAGCAGCCAGAGTAAATGAATGGCTGGTCCCCACCAGGAAAGACATCAGACAAGTGTGTAAGACAGCAGCCAGAGTAAATGAATGGCTGGTCCCCACGAGGACAGACATCGGACAAGTGTGTAAAACAGCAGCCAGAGTAAATGAATGGCTGGTCCCCACACAGTCAGAACACCAGACTGTGCTTAGCAACATGTCTCATATCACACTATAACCAATCTAAACTAAACCAAAGAGTGAGCACAAGACCAAATGTTGCACCTTTTGAATAAAAGAAGCAGTCATGTTGAAACTAAAGGTTTCTAACCTGTATGACAGTGGCAGGTGTCTCAGGAGGCTTCTCTGCTAAACAACTTTGTTCTTCAGTCTGAAACAACAATTCATCATTAATGAGCAGCCTGCCAACAAAATTACATCTATTAGATCACATGGTAAACAAAGAGTGAAAACCAGACAGAAGAGCATGGCTTAAACACTAATGCTTGTATGCATGTGGCCATAAATCATATTTCTTCCCATAGTTTCAATTTGACTCTGGTTAAAGTGCCTTGTGTGCAAGTCGCCATAGCACTGCAGTGACTGTTAGAGCTGAAAACAAGTAAATATCAAGTGTTCCAGGGTTGATCTGAGCTGTGACAGAAGAACTGATGGCTATACAGGGAGCACACACAGCCTGTGTTGTAGGCCTTGTCTTCAACGTGTATTTCAATTAACTAAAAGAATAGTAGAGTCTTAGCCATGACACTCAGAGTGCAGAGTAACACTGAGTTGCGCTGGTCCCCACGAAGACAGACATCAGACAAGTGTGTAAAACAGCAGCCAGAGTAAATGAATGGCTGGTCCCCACACAGTCAGAACACCAGACTGTGCTTAGCAACATGTCTCATATCACACTATAACCAATCTAAACTAAACCAAAGAGTGAGCACAAGACCAAATGTTGCACCTTTTGAATAAAAGAAGCAGTCATGTTGAAACTAAAGGATTCTTACCTGTATGACAGTGGCAGGTGTCTCAGGAGGCTTCTCTGCTAAACAACTTTGTTCTTCAGTCTGAAACAACAATTCATCATTAATGAGCAGCCTGCCAACAAAATTACATCTATTAGATCACATGGTAAACAAAGAGTGAAAACCAGACAGAAGAGCATGGCTTAAACACTAATGCTTGTATGCATGTGGCCATAAATCATATTTCTTCCCATAGTTTCAATTTGACTCTGGTTAAAGTGCCTTGTGTGCAAGTCGCCATAGCACTGCAGTGACTGTTAGAGCTGAAAACAAGTAAATATCAAGTGTTCCAGGGTTGATCTGAGCTGTGACAGAAGAACTGATGGCTATACAGGGAGCACACACAGCCTGTGTTGTAGGCCTTGTCTTCAACGTGTATTTCAATTAACTAAAAGAATAGTAGAGTCTTAGCCATGACACTCAGAGTGCAGAGTAACACTGAGTTGCGCTGGTCCCCACGAAGACAGACATCAGACAAGTGTGTAAAACAGCAGCCAGAGTAAATGAATGGCTGGTCCCCACACAGTCAGAACACCAGACTGTGCTTAGCAACATGTCTCATATCACACTATAACCAATCTAAACTAAACCAAAGAGTGAGCACAAGACCAAATGTTGCACCTTTTGAATAAAAGAAGCAGTCATGTTGAAACTAAAGGATTCTTACCTGTATGACAGTGGCAGGTGTCTCAGGAGGCTTCTCTGCTAAACAACTTTGTTCTTCAGTCTGAAACAACAATTCATCA
The DNA here is from genome assembly GCA_030544235.1 of Lepturacanthus savala. Lineage (NCBI taxonomy): Eukaryota > Metazoa > Chordata > Actinopteri > Scombriformes > Trichiuridae > Lepturacanthus > Lepturacanthus savala. Next base: position 8,535,178 of record CM060482.1, on the reverse strand, counting down.
TTAATGAGCAGCCTGCCAACAAAATTACATCTATTAGATCACATGGTAAACAAAGAGTGAAAACCAGACAGAAGAGCATGGCTTAAACACTAATGCTTGTATGCATGTGGCCATAAATCATATTTCTTCCCATAGTTTCAATTTGACTCTGGTTAAAGTGCCTTGTGTGCAAGTCGCCATAGCACTGCAGTGACTGTTAGAGCTGAAAACAAGTAAATATCAAGTGTTCCAGGGTTGATCTGAGCTGTGACAGAAGAACTGATGGCTATACAGGGAGCACACACAGCCTGTGTTGTAGGCCTTGTCTTCAACGTGTATTTCAATTAACTAAAAGAATAGTAGAGTCTTAGCCATGACACTCAGAGTGCAGAGTAACACTGAGTTGCGCTGGTCCCCACGAAGACAGACATCAGACAAGTGTGTAAAACAGCAGCCAGAGTAAATGAATGGCTGGTCCCCACACAGTCAGAACACCAGACTGTGCTTAGCAACATGTCTCATATCACACTATAACCAATCTAAACTAAACCAAAGAGTGAGCACAAGACCAAATGTTGCACCTTTTGAATAAAAGAAGCAGTCATGTTGAAACTAAAGGATTCTTACCTGTATGACAGTGGCAGGTGTCTCAGGAGGCTTCTCTGCTAAACAACTTTGTTCTTCAGTCTGAAACAACAATTCATCATTAATGAGCAGCCTGCCAACAAAATTACATCTATTAGATCACATGGTAAACAAAGAGTGAAAACCAGACAGAAGAGCATGGCTTAAACACTAATGCTTGTATGCATGTGGCCATAAATCATATTTCTTCCCATAGTTTCAATTTGACTCTGGTTAAAGTGCCTTGTGTGCAAGTCGCCATAGCACTGCAGTGACTGTTAGAGCTGAAAACAAGTAAATATCAAGTGTTCCAGGGTTGATCTGAGCTGTGACAGAAGAACTGATGGCTATACAGGGAGCACACACAGCCTGTGTTGTAGGCCTTGTCTTCAACGTGTATTTCAATTAACTAAAAGAATAGTAGAGTCTTAGCCATGACACTCAGAGTGCAGAGTAACACTGAGTTGCGCTGGTCCCCACGAAGACAGACATCAGACAAGTGTGTAAAACAGCAGCCAGAGTAAATGAATGGCTGGTCCCCACACAGTCAGAACACCAGACTGTGCTTAGCAACATGTCTCATATCACACTATAACCAATCTAAACTAAACCAAAGAGTGAGCACAAGACCAAATGTTGCACGTTTTGAATAAAAGAAGCAGTCATGTTGAAACTAAAGGATTCTTACCTGTATGACAGTGGCAGGTGTCTCAGGAGGCTTCTCTGCTACACAACTTTGTTCGTCAGTCTGAAACAACAATTCATCATTAATGAGCAGCCTACCAACAAAATTACATCTATTAGATCACATGGTAAACAAAGAGTGAAAACCAGACAGAAGAGCATGGCTTAAACACTAATGCTTGTATGCATGTGGCCATAAATCATATTTCTTCCCATAGTTTCAATTTGACTCTGGTTAAAGTGCCTTGTGTGCAAGTCGCCATAGCACTGCAGTGACTGTTAAGAGCTGAAAACAAGTAAATATCAAGTGTTCCAGGGTTGATCTGAGCTGTGACAGAAGAACTGATGGCTATACAGGGAGCACACACAGCCTGTGTTGTAGGCCTTGTCTTGAACTTGTATTTCAGTTAACTAAAAGAATAGTAGAGTCTTAGCCATGACACTCAGAGTGCAGAGTAACACTGAGTTGCGCTGGTCCCCACGAGGACAGACATCAGACAAGTGTGTAAAACAGCAGCCAGAGTAAATGAATGGCTGGTCCCCACACAGTCAGAACACCAGACTGTGCTTAGCAACATGTCTCATATCACACTATAACCAATCTAAACTAAACCAAAGAGTGAGCACAAGACCAAATGTTGCACGTTTTGAATAAAAGAAGCAGTCATGTTGAAACTAAAGGTTTCTAACCTGTATGACAGTGGCAGGTGTCTCAGGGGGCTTCTCTGCTACACAACTTTGTTCGTCAGTCTGAAACAACAATTCATCATTAATGAGCAGCCTGCCAACAAAATTACATCTATTAGATCACATGGTAAACAAAGAGTGAAAACCAGACAGAAGAGCATGGCTTAAACACTAATGCTTGTATGCATGTGGCCATAAATCATATTTCTTCCCATAGTTTCAATTTGACTCTGGTTAAAGTGACTTGTGTGCAAGTCGCCATAGCACTGCAGTGACTGTTAAGAGCTGAAAACAAGTGAATATCAAGTGTTCCAGGGTTGATCTGAGCTGTGACAGAAGAACTGATGGCTATACAGGGAGCACACACAGCCTGTGTTGTAGGCCTTGTCTTGAACTTGTATTTCAGTTAACTAAAAGAATAGTAGAGTCTTAGCCATGACACTCAGAGTGCAGAGTAACACTGAGTTGCGCTGGTCCCCACGAGGACAGACATCAGACAAGTGTGTAAAACAGCAGCCAGAGTAAATGAATGGCTGGTCCCCACACAGTCAGAACACCAGACTGTGCTTAGCAACATGTCTCATATCACACTATAACCAATCTAAACTAAACCAAAGAGTGAGCACAAGACCAAATGTTGCACGTTTTGAATAAAAGAAGCAGTCATGTTGAAACTAACTGATTCTTACCTGTATGACAGTGGCAGGTGTCTCAGGAGGCTTCTCTGCTACACAACTTTGTTCTTCAGTCTGAAACAACAATTCATCATTAATGAGCAGCCTGCCAACAAAATTACATCTATTAGATCACAGGTCCCCACACAGTCAGAACACCAGACCAGATTGCTTGATTTCAAATGAAACACTGTTATTGTTGATGTTACGTCACAATATCAATGTCAACACATAAAAAGGAACTATTATCTGAAAAAAAGTGAGGGGGCAGATTCAGTATCATTTCGGTACATTCTTCGTAAGCGATTTTTTGTCATGATTAATCTTTCTCGATTTTAACATAAATAATGACATACCGGTTTCCGCCAGGGCCAATCATTCCCACCATAGTCATACGTAATTTCGTCTCCTGGTTGTATGTCCCTCAAAGCAAATAGGCAGAGGTATGGTTTACCCTCTGTAATGACCCTCTTCATTTTGCAGTTTGGATTCCTGTGGTCATCATTGACAAGGCGTCCAAGACTGCCATCTTCTTGAGCTGCATCAATACTTTAGAATAGCAAAAAATAAATGACTGGGCTTGATAATATAAAATTACTGATCTAACCTGGCATTACTCCCATTTCAACAACTACACAGCTCTAGAAAAAAAAATTAAGAGACCACTTTCAATATTCATTTTACTATTTTAGTATGTTTAAGTTAAGAGAATACTTTGTATATTATATTCTATAAATTACTGACAAAATTTCTCTCAAAATAGAGATATGATGTAGAGCTTATATTTGCATAAAATGACAACTAGTGAAAGAAAAAAAAAGCATTTTCAGACCTCAAACGCAAAGAAAATTAAAGAAAAAGTTCCGATTCATTTTTAAGTTTTTTTTTCTTCTCCACTTCTCCACTATCTCCACTATTTATTCTCTACAAAGTTTTTTACACTCTTCCTCATTAAATATGATTTGGGTCAGGTGATCATCCAATCTGTGTCTCATTAAATTGAATGAGGTGTTTTTGTGTTGGACACCGGAAAGGACCAGCTGCCATACATAGAGATGCTGATATAAAAACTGTTTTTTTTTTTTCCAGAGCTGTACATGTTTAATTCAACACCATAGGATTATTATCACATTTCCTTGTGCTATGGGAAAAATTGAAAAAGTGTAAAAAAAAAAGTAATAATTAATCAAAACCTTACCACCATGTGCTTTCTTTCCAGAAGAAGTCAAACATGAAAACAGAACATCTGTTATGATAGATCCTCCTCCTCCATGCTGATTCTACAGAATTGATCAGCGTCCCCCTGTACTCCACCACAAATTCTCCTTTTGAGAAGTGGGATTTGGCAAAGACTCCTCGACCTGTTAAAACAAATAGTGCGAATGTTTAGAATGGAGGTTAAAGTGCACCACATTAAAAATGTACTGGATTCACAAATCAAGATAAAACAGAAAATGTTTTATATTTGACACAAACAAGGGCATGGGCTTGCATTAAGTAGTCATACCTTTATATGAGTTGATATATTTAAGTTCCAGGTCTGATGTCTTGTCCAGTGCTCTCACAACATGTTCCACTGCATCATCTAAAGGTTTCTTTCTGCTTCGTCTTGAAGCCATCAGAAATCTAATCATTAAACAAAAGAACATTATAATACTAACACAGTCTGGTTATAAAAAAATACATTTCATGTAAATGTTTTGAGTTGTCTCAGTTGCCAAGAGTGATGACAAACAGTTGATCATCTAAAAAACATTCCCACAGTGTTGTAGTGAAGACCACACCAACCGAGACCAGCGAGAACCAAGACCAAGACAAGACCCAAACTATTAAAGGTCGAGACCAAGAAAAGCCTGTATCAGAACGTTGTATATAATAGGAAAACCATAGCAAAATATTAAAAATGTTATGTACTGATGTGCTTAAATATATCTGTATTATATTTGTCCATCTTAAACTCGTTAACACCGCTGCTACAGCTGGTCCAACACTCTTGTAACTGTTTAACCAATCGCAAAAAATAAATAATAATAATAATATTAATAATAATGTTACTTAGGCTTTTCTCTCTCAGTATTTGTTTGCTAGGCTGTTTCCAGTTGCCATGACAATGTGTCACTCTCTGATGTACTGTTTGCATCAAGTTTAACACGATAAAAACAAATAATTTTGTGAGTTGAAAAATCAAAGGCTGCAACATTTTCAAATGTGGTGAAAGCATGTGGGTTCTCAGCAGCTAACGGCTAACAGCTAACTGCTAACAGCCAGGCTACAGCGGCTGGCTGAGCCTCTTGAGCCGCAGATCGGTTCTTGTTACCGGTAACGCAGGTCGACCCGGTCGGAGCTCTCTGTCAGATGATGCGTGACGTCAACACATTATGCGTGACAATGCTCAACGAAGTTGTGATATCACGTAATGAAAAGGACAGCTGATCAGGTGTTAATAAATGCGAAAGACGAAATAAATAGTGAATAAACAGCTGATCCTGAAGGCGGAGCAGCCCGCTGCTCTCAGCCGCTGCCCGCTGCTCTCAGCCGCTGCCCGGGGGGCTTCTTCCTGATAAGCTCCGGTAGACCGGATAGTATGAACCAGATCCGGTGTTTATCAAACCTGGGTCTCCGGGCCGAGGCACCCGGTCAGTTTGAGCTGTTCATGAAGTTATAGGAGACATTAAAACTCTTCCGGTGGTCGGTGTTTTACCGGCGGTGCAGCCTGGGGCTGTTACCGGTACCGGTGTTCTCTCCCCGGTGTGATCAGTGCGTTGCGCAGAAATACCGCAATATTATTATTAATTAAATGCCAAATAATGCCAATCATATTTTTTATATATATATTTTTTCCTACTCATAATTTTAAGCGTATATGCGAATGAAATATTCGCACTGTAGAGCCTCGGAGGCTGAATAAACATGCTCACGAGCTTTTTTTTCGTATTTGTAGCACCAACAAACCTCAATATGAGCAAGGCGGTATTGGGAGATATCGCTGATAGTGCGGCTTCGCCCGCATCTCGTTACCTGCATCGTGGCCTGGTGTTAGCTTCCGCTAGCAACGATGCTAGCGTAGCTAGCTCTCCCTCAAAAGTCAAGATTTTACTCTATAACCAAATTCATCGAGCTGAAGTTGCGTTTAGACGTTTTTTGTTTCGTTTTGTTTTGTTTTTTCACAGACTTGGGTAAGTAAATCGTAAAGTAACGAAGTCTTACCTGTTAAAGTCGACTTCCTCCTCTCTCTCGTGTCAAGGTGTGCTTGCTCTGGCTCATCTGTACATCCGGGACATATGGTAAAGACGCATTACGCTATTTTCATCATCTATTTTTTTCGCATCGATAAAATGGCGGGGATGGTGGGAAGAAAGATAATATGATAAATATTGTATATTAATAACTGTGATTAATACTGTTTTTACAGATGACTCCAACCGGCAACCATGTCACTTTACTGGTATTAAGCCCACCAATGAACCCCCACACTGTCGCCGTCCAATCTACCGATGGAATAAAAATATTAATATGATATCTATCTATATGTAAATGTTTTCTTCATGTGTATATATTTATTTAAAATATAATAAAGACAATTCTGGCCCTGATTATTTGTTGAGATTTTAATAATGCATCATAAGTTTCCTTAGCACTAGCTTAGGCAATGCTAATGAAAATATATGATTAAAAAACACAGTAAATACAGCAGGTTAATGATTGCACTGGTAATTAAATATAATAAATTGATTTAAATAGTAATGACAGTATCTAATAACCTTTACTTTAAATAATACTCACTAGTTCATTGATGTGAGTGTAGCTCCAGTCAGTCTTTCCAGTTGGCAGCAGTATTTGCACATGCGCAGATGAGCCGAGTGTGTAAAAGTGTGTATAATTGCCGTACCAGGTCCGAGCCCTAGGGGGGGTCACTGAGTCAACCCTACCTATACACACTTTAGCACACTTTTCAGGTTTTTCTGGCATTGTGGGGTAACCCCTGAAAATTTGCCAGGGCATCCCTGTAGCCTTTATTTCAATGAATTCAATGCTTTCCGTGGTGGGGACCAGGGTTTTGGTCCCCACAAAAATTTTGGTCCCCACACCGTGAGTGTGCTGTCAGGTGCTGGTTCCCACAACGTGACAAAGACAAACACACACACACACACACACACACACACACACACACACACACACACACACACACACACACACACACACACACACACACACACACACACACACACACACACACACACACACACACACACACACACACACACTTCGGTTGACCTGCAGTGTATGTCATACATCAACACCAACATGACTCAGCCTTCCCCCTTAAGATGCTTCTCTTTCTTGTGTAACCTTCCCTCTCTTCAGTCTTTGAGCGTCCTAGTATCTCCTCTTTATGCCTCATTATCTTCTTTTCTTTCATTCAACATGTCATGTCCATTTCCACGTCCTCCTTCCCCGTCCTTTAGAAACGTCGCCCTGTCCTTTTGCGTCTTCACCTTTACTCCTCTCTTCCAGCTCCCTCCTCCCTTGTCTCTCTGTCTCTCCGCTGCTGTCAGTCCGCTGTCTGTCTCCCTCCCTGAGGGGATACAGTACAAGTGTTTTTGATTTGGAGCCAGGGTAAAGATGCATCGGACAGCGGCCGCTGTGTGTCATGCTGAAATGCGCTCACATGCACGTGCAAAACCCCCGAACGCTAACAGACAATCGCGTTCAGCGGAAAGGTGCAGCCAAAGTGTTGTTCTCCTTGTTCACATGGGAGAAGTCAAGAGAGGAGGAGAAAGCAGAGGAGAGAGGGAAAAGCTGTTTTTGCAATATGCTCATGCAGAGAGTAAATAGGTGCAGTTCTGTCTCACGAGTGTTTGTTTGTGCGCGTGTGTCCGTGTCAAAGGTCATTCGAGGTTAAGTGTCTATTGATTTCCTCTTGATCACAGAATGACATTGTGTAGAACCTGGCATTGTGTGGTCACTTTTTATTGACCAGCAGAAATGTTGCATTTAAAGAGGAGTCATTATACTGGCCTGAAAGACAAGTGGACTCAACCAAAACCTGGGGGCTTTGAATAAAGCTCCAGGCTCTTCAGGTCTCTGACCCTCACTATGTTCTAAGTAATAATATACACGGATGTGGTGTAGTTAAATCTTCTGACAGAAACTGAACATTACAGGATTGATAAAAAGAGCAATCCATGAAACAAGAAATACAATATAGCTGTGTAAAATTTAAAAGAAAATAATAAATAAGCATTACGGTCATATCCATTTGAGGTTTCAATTTAGGTATTGAGCTTGGTTTATTGGCTTAGAGTCATTAAGGACTGGCCTAACCAGAAGGTGAGTTTTTCCCAGCAGACAGAGGCTCAAGGAGATGAGCTTGAATGAGGCAAAGGGTCAAGTTCGTCCGTTGGGTCACAATTGTTTGGTCTCAGACGGAGGATAGCGGTGGAGATAGATCACCTGATCACCATGAGAACCTTGAAGAGATCCCCCTTCAGAGTAATCTACAACAACTGAGCAGTGCACGTGAGGTTTCCCTACACACCTGGAAGCGGTCGCTGTATGCTACGGGGGGTGGACAGGGTCAAACACGCCATAAACTGCAAAAATGCTGCAAAGACAGAAATGCTGCAAAAGCAAAGACTTACAAAACCACAAGACAAATGTCAAGGAAACGTGCACGTATTAATGTGAACCATGGAGTTTAAAAATTGTTTAAAAAGTGATCCTTTTCACATTCAAACAACACCACGTGGTATCCTGAATCATTCGACACAAAATGATCGCTTTTATTTTCATTTTTAAGCTCTGCTGTTCGCGTTAACACATGCAGCACGAGCAGTGTCATTTTTCCTTGGCAACAGATTGCAACTTCACATCATTTCTGTGTTTGCAGCATGGGTATATCCATCTTTCATTGCATGTGAATTCACTTCACTGTGAAATTTAGTCTGGACCCAATTTTCACCACGGTGAGGGAGCCAATCACAGAACAGGGGAGGGTGCAGGGCGAGGGATGACAAAACACAGAAGTGACTTTGTTGACAACTGTGAATCCTACATTTTGAAAAATGAGCAACTTTTAGAATAAACTATATAATCATCATCGGTATGGGGCATGTCATCCGGTACGTTTGATACGATTGGCTATAGGCTAGGTACAGACGCATTTGATAGACATTTTTAGCGCCCAAAAAACAGCTCTAGGCTTTCATAAACCACACCTATACAAACAAATTAATGGATGGTTCCCAGACCAAATATCAATTTTAATATGAAGTTTGGTGTTACCCAGGCTAGCATTTTTTGTTTGTGGTGTGTTTGCATCTGTCGGCTGCCATATTACGCCTAGATAGAAGAGGGAGCCTGTGAGGAATTGCCAGCAAATGGCCGTCTGGCCTGACAGAGAGGGGCTGTCCGGAAAAACAGAGAGGGGCCTGCGCTGGATCGATGGTTAGTTTCACCTACACTCACCCATGGCGTGCTATGCAAATGCCGAGCTCAACAGCCGGAGCTTAGTTTAGGCTGATGTTTGCGGTTGTCAGAGGGGAAGCCTATATGTGAGCCGTTGATAATGATACTGGCCTCTGACTGAATGACCATGACAGAAGAAGAAAGCGTGGCCTTGAGGTAGAGAATCACAGAGGATTTGCTTCAGTACTGCCTACCGCAGCACACTCTGTTCCCGAGAAGCCATTATGAGTTACAAGGGTTTACATGTCGGCGTGCACACAGGCTGTCGAAACTCGCTGCTGGGCTTCATCCCACTTCACTTCACTTCACTTCACATACACATCACATACAGTGTAGCAGGTGAAACAGCAGAACATTTTTAGATGTTTTTTGCTGTTTTGAGCACATTGAAACTCCACCCTATGTCAGTGCCAACAACCTTTGCATTAAAAGTAAAGTTTTGTGCACGTTTGCACAATGTATATATTTTACACATTGTCCAGAAAATGCTGAATTAATCAAATTAATTGAATATATCACCCACCGTAGGTCCTTTTAATTTGCTAATGACATCCTAACTCTTCCTCCCAAATGTGAAAGTCTTAGTCCTCATATCCATAGTGAGAGCTATTGTGTAATTCTGACAGGAAACAGATAACAGAAACTTAATAAGCCCAGACCATCGGAGCAGCCAAATGTCACACACAGATACACATCTGTGTGTATCTGCACATACCTGCACATTTCTCCACCCTGACTGTCCTGTATGCATGTATGCTCAGAAAACAGATACAGGTATAATATAGGTATTACCTATAATATATAGGTAAAATATAGTCTAAAGCATCCATTAAAAAACTGTCTAGCAAATAAGCAAATGTGTACACACGTGCCCACAGGCATGTTCATACAAGCTTATCAAACCTTTCTCGTCGGCCTTTGGAAATGCCAGAAAATAGCTCCTCAGAACAACAAGGTGTTTGCGTTTCCCTTTTCAAAATGCCACGAGTCAGACAGCTGGAGGACACTCAGAGAGGAAGAAACGGCTGAAACCAAACGAAAAAAAAAAATAGGAAAGACCAAAGGAATAGTGAGAGAAAGAAGTAATAACATTAACACAGATTAACATACTCTGATTCAAAATTTAAGTGGGCTATTACGAGCTAATTTCACTAAACACGCATTTAAATTCAGGCAGAATAGCAGAATTGATAGCTTAATTAAATACTGGGGGAAGGGGGTGCAAAAGGGGAAGCAAACTGATTCAATGAAAGGAGGATGGAACAGAAAGGAAGCGCGTTGAGAATCGGCCAGTTGCATGCGAGTGGGAGAAGTAATGTCCATGTCGTCTTGCACTGCGGGTGTGCGCGTGCACATTTCTCAGTGAAACAAAACCACTTTCTCTTGACAAAACATTTTAAAAGAATGAAGCTGTCTGCATCTGCCACCTGGCAGCTCACACATATTTGCATCTTGTTTTTCTTCTGACTCATGCACCTTAACATTAAGACAGGAATTAATGCCCAGCAACACTTTGCGGCTGAATGCATTCATAATAGAGCTAATGGAGGACTGCAGCTGCTGCTGCTACTTATGTCATTCAACTCGTGTGGGCAAGTTGTAAAAATGACTTTGATGTAATACAAATGTGTATATATAGTATTGCAATAACTCGGTTTTCAAATTGAAAACGTTCTACCAAAAAATCTAATATTCATCGCTTGTGCAATGATCTTTAACAGGTTTCTGTCATCAACTATGTCCAGTCAACAGTGAAAATAGTCCCTCACAGTATTAGTAATAGTTTTTGCATCTAATTACATCTGCATTTGAGCAGTAACCTTCATAAATCTTCCAGACTTAGTGGTAGGTCAAAGTCACTGACCTAATGCTCTAGTATGGATACAAGTTCAGAGTTTCCTGCTTTTGACATAACTATTGCAGTGCCCTTAGGAAGTATATATTCCTATAGAAAAGTGGACTGAAAAGTGCTACAAACTAAGTTGAAAGTTGACATATCAGGTTTGAAATCGTGTTGATAGTTGTCAAGTAAAACCGGGTTCATGATAAATCTCTTACTTCATAGTTGTTCCTGTACAGTGTAACAACCTGGGCATGTACTATTATATGTGTTCATAAATAAATAGGTTTAGGCCCAGATTCTGTTCTGTTAGGTGATAGTGACGGGATTTCTGGAGGGTCTGTAAACTTGTCTTGGAGTAAGACGACTACGGCCCACAGTAGCCTGTGTTAGCATGAGGAATAAATTAGCAGCTAAAGCAGCTAACGGGACAACGGAGCTTTGAATTGTAATGAAAGCGCTGGGAAGCAACATGAGGAGGAGCGCTGTGATACAGAGCTTTACACTCCTAAAGAAGTTCTGCTGCAGGATAGCGCTGTGCTACATACGTCTATGGCATTTTAACTTTTAATGATAATAATGATGTTTTAAATATATATCCAAAAAATTCTACAAAAAAGGATATACACCTATGTGCCACGCATAAGCTATATCCAAAATCTGAATCTGATCTAGCAAACAGAGAGATATGTGAGGCACAGACACGCTCCTTGCTTTTATAGACAGATGCTTATCATCCACAATCACTTTGCTCTCTGAAGGAATAAAACAGACCTTGTGTATACACGGTTACACACATCTAACGCGCATGCTCAAGCATGCATACCTTTAACGATTCTGAAATTGATTGAGAAACAGCAACAGACAGTTGCAAAGCCTCCAAACTGCTGCTCCGGATATAGACGGAGCACATTATATGCTGCGTCTCTCTCCTAAATTGTCTTTTTATGGAACCAATACCTGCCTGACTGAGATAGAGGAGTTTACTGCCCTTATATGAATGAGAGGATCCTTTTACCTCCGAAAAGTCGCTCTACTTCGTTGGCAAATTGAACAGAAAAGAGAGCGCTAGTCATTGCCCTGTGGCTATTACTACATGAACAACTCGCAAACTTCCGTGGATAAGTCATGGCTGTTTTACTGTACTGCACTGCCCCCCTCCTCCCTACTGACTCCCTGTTTGTGTAATTTTGGTAACGATTAATTATTTAATGTAGATATAAGCACGATGGGCATTTTGGCACAGTGTACCTCTGCAAGACAGGTAATAAAATGCAGGCCAGGCCTTGAGGCCTGTATGATAGTGCTGTGTCAGCATTGAATCTATCGTTAACTGCACCCGAAGCACCTTCTCACAATCAAGGAATATTAAACGATCAGGAGATGCATCGACTGCTTCTTCTTCCTTGTCCGTCCACTCGTCCATCCATGCGCAGTCTTTAATCTTTCACACAATCTTTTTTTACATCTTTTCTGATTATCCATCTCACCTTTTCCCAAACTCTATATATCCGTACATCACCTATATTGCTTTTTGATCTTCTTTTTTCGAGTGTCAGTTTTCAACATTTTCCCATTGCTCTGTGTGTCACCGTACAGGACAGTTTCAGTATTGTTGAGTTGCTATTTTGGAGTACATTTCATAGATGGAAACACATCGCTGAGATAGACAAGAGACTCCATTTCCGCTGATTTAGGACTTAGTGAAGAGAATGAATTGCCACTATTTATCCTTGCTTCAAAGATGTAGCCTGACTGGGCACGATGCCGACATGTACCGCCCATATAGGTACCAGCGCACAAACACACACACATATACACACACTACACACTATGGATAGATTTAGAGGGCAGTAAAACGGCCAACTCTGCTCTGCAATCTGGTAAATGACCTGGTCATCAAAGCTCAAAGCTGAGAGCAGAGAAGCATGAGGAGAGGGAGATAGAGAGTAAAAGAGAGAGCAAATGACATACTGGCAGAAGCTACAACTGTAACATAAAAATGTTTCCTTCCTGGATTCACGTCAAAGGAGGGTTGGATAAACAAGAAATGCACTTTGTGATTCTATTTTGAAAAATAGGCTTAATAAAAGAAGAAAACGAGCATAAAACAAATTCATGGGAAAATATAACATATTTAAATTCTTGTATTACTTTTACATTTATACCTTTTTATTATCATTATTATAGAGTGCTGCAGGGATGACGTGTTTGTGTTGGCCGGCCTGGAGGATATTTGTCTATGACATTTTTTCATTGGATTTTAGATTATTGCAGAAAGTAAACTAATAAAGTAAACAGAAGTTCTCGCCTTTACACCTACATATTCTGTTTAGCAAGATAATTTGCACAAATGAAAAAAAAAATGTAAATACAATTGCTAGGATGTAAAACGATAACATTAAGCTTAAACAAACTACACCGCAGTTAATTTGTCCAATTTGAACGTGATGATGTTACGTTCCTGACAACGTCTGCAGTCCCATTTAACCGCTTGTTAGCAACCACCATTTTTAGGTGACAAATGAAGCTTCAATGAGTCATTTATTTGCATATTTATGTCAGACAACACAATGTGAAAATAGCTTATCCTTATTTTGACCTTATTTCATTTTTTTAAAACCAAAATCCCATTAAAAAACACATTAACTTCACATGACTACAATACAAATTCACCTCACTCACCACCTTAAATTGGTAACTAATTAACAAAATAAGAAATCTGACTCTTCAAATGATGATGATTTAAATTCAATGCTCTTTGGAAAGCGGGATACAGTGAGTAAGCCAGATGTCAGTGGCATGTGAGCACTATGGAAACGTCAATAATTCAATCTACACTAAGCCTGATGTACAAGAGTATTGCACAAGTGCATGCAAATCCATTTGACTCATCTTTCTTGATTGTGGATGACAGTGTCTCATTACCGCATGAGAATATCTCTGTCCTAATGTACGATGCATTAGAGATTTTCCACTTCAATTCAGACACCTCTATCAAACACTCAAGTTTTGTTCATGCAGACCAGGCAAAGCACCTCCAGGAGCCTCATTGTCCATATTTTCTCATTTTATACACATTTCCATCCCACCTGAGTTTGATATAATGTACTTTTTGTTCCATTTGCCAAAACAGTGTCATTATGTGTTATGGGGCACTTGAGGTAAAAGTTCTATGAAACAGCTTCATGCTGCATTCATATGGATTCAGGCAGATGATAAATGGAAAAAACAAATGTAATATTAGTGGATGAGAGTAGGACGGCAAAATTACGTGAGGCATAGATGGCGTTTCTTTTAAAAGTTATAATATTTTTAATTTATATCGTTCACATTATATCACACAAGCCCCGTGAAATGACTTGTTTTACTATCAGTGTTTCAGCCAGAACGAGTGTCTCCACAGACACGATGTTAAAATACTCAGTTTACTCTGAAACACAGTGAGTTCCAGCATGGTGTGACAGGTTAAATGAGCATTGTGTGAACTCATTTGGGCTTGAATGGAGTGGACATTCATTTCTATGTAAAAAGTTCTGCCCTGCCACTTTAAACAAACTGCGCGGCGATAGTGTGTCTTTAGGTGCAGTTGAAAACGATGCTGATGACTAATGACTCATCTTTCTTAAAAGTGTAGTGTGACTGATGTTTCAGCGTGACTCCGGTGCTAAGTCAAAGTGAGAGCACCAGTGTTGAATATTGACCTTTAACACTTAAAGTTTCTTGTTTGCTCACTCTGAGAAAAAACACTGAGTCATCTAACATTTGTGCACGTGTGTGTAGAGGATTGCATCTGTTTTAGGGATTTGCATATGTGTGGATGTTCCTCTGTGTGTGTGTGTGTGCGCACGGTGTGTATGCACTGAGATCTGTCACATCACCTCCCCACCATATGAGATTGCACATCATGACTCTGCCAGTTCCCCACAGCTTAATGTGTCGTTGGCAATTACATCACACACATGCGAGCACACACACAGCACAATGTGTCACGGGGCTGTCATAATATCCTGCCTAGATGTGCATCTCGTGCACTGATGTGCCACTGAGTAAAGCTCTAAATTTAGATCCTGTTGAATCTTTTTTCTCAAACTCCATACTGCAGGGGGTGTGGCGGTAATCCTGTTTTTTTTTTTTCTTTATAGATACATTGATATAATCAGCCACTTTTTTTTTTTAGATTGATGGCAAAATCCAATTGCCTATAAATATTTCATCTTGAGGGAGACTATCAGAAAGAAAAGATGTTTATTATTTAACACTTCTGCTTCCTCCAAGTTTGCATGAGGACAAGAAAAGATATATGAGGATAATAAAACTGGTTTTGACATCCAACCAATGGAGCTTTAATTTTTTTTTTTTTTTTTTTTTTTAGGAATTACAGATGTTGTATTCTTATTTACCTTTATTTAAACTAAAATAATGAACTGTAATGAATTTAAGCACAGTAGGAAAGTGAATCACCACCTCACCATTACAAATTGCTGTATTCTCTCATAGATGTGTTGAGCATGCAGTGCATGCTGGTTGTTTGGTTTGAATAGACTCATATAGCATCTATTCTGCTATGAATATCTGTAATTTAGCAATTGTGGTGCTGCACAGTGAATTGAACAGAAACAATAATAAAACAAATCAAAGCACATTAAATAATTGCAACAGCTTTATGTGGGTGTACCTAATTGTTACTTATTTCTGCCGTTTGTTGCACAAATTGATTATGGGATTACATTTCACCGTGATTACATGTGACGAATAAAGATTGACTGATTAATAGACGCACGCATGTATGAACAAATCCTTCCACAAACAGTTTCTACCTTTCAGCAACAACAACAAAAAAAGATTAAAATCTCCTCACATCTCCTTTTTTTTTCTTTTTTGATTTAGAGGTGTTGATTGATGTTGGATGAAAGAATAAATACTGCATCAATGTTTTCATTTATATGGAATTTATCATTTTCATGATTCTTTTTTTTAAATTTCTAGTGTTTCCATTATTCGCAATTTTTGAATAAGAAAAGATTGGATGGAAATGCAACTAATAATTATCTCAAGGCCACGCAGTAATTATCTCGTAGTCACTCATTATTTTTTTTGTTATCCAATGTCACCAGAGGGTCTCCGTAGTTACCCCACTGTCAAGCCTGTATAACTCTGCATTATTACTCTAAGCCCTTCTCTCTACCCTCCCTTAATGCTTACTCTATCACCGGAGCTTGCTAGTCTGCCGGCGAGGCTCCAATCAGTCTGCTGAGCGGCGTTAAAGTCTTTTTAATCTGTGCGAGAGAAGAAGAAAGATAATTGGAAACAATCGAGGAGAAAGTAAAACGCACTGAGGCAAACAGGTTTAGGAGATTTGGGTGTGGGGAAACTTTGGGTTTTATCACTGTGTGTCCAAACAGTGATATCAGATGTTACGACAGACACACACACACACACACACACACACACACACACACACACACACACACACACACACACACACACACACCCTCACAAGCATGGACATAGCAATAGCGGTAATGATTATGCTGCTTATTAGTTTATGTTTTTTTTTTTAGAGGAAGCAATAACAATGCTCCAACAATAATGAAGCCATTATGAATCAAACTGTCAGGTTTAAACACACGCTTTCTCTTTCTCTCTCTCTCACTCACACACAC
The DNA here is from genome assembly GCA_030544235.1 of Lepturacanthus savala. Lineage (NCBI taxonomy): Eukaryota > Metazoa > Chordata > Actinopteri > Scombriformes > Trichiuridae > Lepturacanthus > Lepturacanthus savala. The sequence continues at coordinate 8,518,556 of CM060482.1, read as the reverse complement.
ACACACACACATACACATAGACACACACGCTCCAAAATGTATTTGTATTATTATGCAACGAGTATGAGTTTTGACTAAAATTATAATTAACGATAACTCATTACTTAATGCTGTCTTGGTTCGTCCGGAAACTGCAATGGATCCTGTTATCCTCCACATACACCACAATTCAATTATTATCTATTTAATGTCATACTCAACTTTTCCTCTTTGAGCGTATTGTTCCATGCACGCTTCATCTATTCTGATCCCTCCTCTGTCACTCTTCCTGAGGTTTCTTCCACTTTATTTTCCCCAGTTCAAGGTTTTTTTGCTCGTTCGATGTGAGGTTCTAAGGACAGGGGATGTTGTGTTATACAAACTGTAAAGCCCATTGGGCTGAATCTGTGATTTGTGATTTGGGGCTATACAAATAAAACTGACATGACTTGACTACTGATTTTTAGTTAGTTAATAATTGTATTAAACTTCGGGCTCCTGATGTTTCTAAATGAATCGACAATCCTTCCTGCTGCTGCTGTGAGACTCTACAATGAACACTGCTAAAAAACACTATCACTGCATCTGCATAATAATATTTCATGTGCAATAATCTACCCTACTCACTGTATCTATCTTATATCCATCTTGTATGGTGCATCTATTCTATATTATATTATATTATAATGTATTTATTTTTTTATATATATAGTCTGTGTCTCAATCTTGTCTTTTTCTTGTCACTTGTACTGTCTCTACTGCTGTTGCTAATGCAGTTTCCCTACTGTGGAACAAATTAATGATTATCTTATCTTATCCGAATCATTTTAAGTTAAAATAAATAGTTGTTTATTAGTTTAAAGTTTAGAGTTGCACAATGCTCCTCCTGTAAAAAAAAAAAAGAAAAAAGAAAAATCAACTCTTCATCAACTGTGTGTGCTGTTCTGCTCCCATGCCAGCCCCTTGTGTTTGTGTGTGTATTTGTGATGGCGATCTATCTATGAGCCGCGAGCCCACTCATTCCTCCTGAAAACGCACGTCCTTAAAAATGCATCCACAAACATGCTTTGAAGTGATTTCCTAAAACAGCTGGGCACCGTAGTTTTAGGCAAACGCTACTCACGCAGGAGGAAATAATGCTTTTGATGAGAACTATTTCCATCCGCTGACTAATACGCGTTTGTAGACTATGAGCCCTTACAGCACCGGGACGGTGTACGTGGGATTGACTCAAAGTAAACAGAAGGGCCGCGTGTTCACCGCGATAAAGTAACATCTCTCCCAGTGCAACAGTGTGACTCATTGATGTGTTTTAATAGTATCTTACAACAATGAAAGGCACAAAGGAATAAGATCTGGCTTTTAAAGAATTGGGAATACGCTGTTGAAGGATGAATTGTTGGTTTTAGTCTTTGCAAGGATTTTTTTTTTCTGACAATTACAAGGACATAGATTATTGCCAGGCTTATCCTTTAAAGCTCAACCGGCAGATACGGATACGTGTGTGAAGTGAACAATCCAGGTAGAGATCGGGCTGAGGCAGAGGTTTCAGGCCTGAGCTGACACCCGACCACTGCTCCGTGTCTCTCCCTCTATGTCCTTTCCCTCACATCTACTCTCGCCGTCCCTTGTGTCGTCCAGTAATTGCCCTGATTATCGCCGCGGCTACAAGTAAAGGATCTTACTATCTCTAGATCATTTAGCCAGGTCTCCACTCCGTTCTCCTGTGCCTCCCCACAGAGGATTTACTGTCTGCTGTGGAGGCTGACTTTAGATTGAGTGAAATCTTATGCGCATAGGCTACTTTGAAAAATAGGCAGAAGAGAAACACATCTGCATTCATCAGTGAGCAGAAACACACACACACACACACACACACACACACACACACACACACACACCAAGACATTTTTAGACAAACATATCTAACCTTTGAGCGGATGTACATTGGATTAGTTAACAGGATATAGATGATATTCTTGCTTACTGTGTGTGCCAGTTCTACCCTCATACACTCTTCTGTGTCTTTTGCACTGCAGTTTATTTTGAAGGCTTTTCTAAAAGTTTCAATCGTTGGGTTTAGTATTCTGCATTTCATTTTTGTTTTTGCAAATGTTACGAAACCAAAAGTAAATAACCCAACCCAAACAGTTGCATAGAACGGTTTATGAAAAACAAAAGAACATAGTAATTGACAAAATTGCTGCAGCACAGGCTTCATCTGCAACAGTAAATTACTACAAAAGAACAGTAGCCGACGGTCACCATTGTGTGGAAAATACAAAACATACAAATGGGGGAAAAAGGGAAAAGGGCACAAACTAAATAGCAAAATGAAACAAAATCCTCCTCTAATCTGCTCAGTCTCCTGCACAAATAGGTCCCCTTTTCACAGTAAGACAGCACTTTAAAGGGAACAGGAGAAACAACAAGCAAGCAAGACAAAAGAAAGGAGAATCAAGGAACATGGAAGTGTTTGAGAAGCTTTGTGAGAGTCTGATCACTTTGCAAAGGTCAGTCTGGTCAACTGAGCTGCAGAACTGTCTGAGAGGGAGAGCTACTGAATGTCATATGTGAGAACTAATACACGAGAAACACATGTACTCATCGGCATACAGGAATGGACACGCACTATAATAAACTCATCATTATTTCCACCTTCTTACTGACTTCAAGACCAAAAAGGAGCTTGAGATGTATCAAGCAGAAGAAGACGAAGATGAATAAAATATTTAAATGCGGAAAGCATCTTCACTTAACTTTTACAAACTGTGCCACACTTCTTTATTGCGAACCACCAATATATTTAATGTCATCATGCTCCTTTAAAAACAGGTTTACGTTATGTTAACCACAAAGTACCATGTACTCTAGAATTACATTACAGTTTATCACATCTATCTGACGAGATGGGGTTAGATAGACAGAAAATGAAATAGAAAGTGTAAAAAGGAATACGCTACCATCTCAATTTTCGGTTCTGTCTACTTGCAAGATTGATTCCGTCTCAGAGGAGCAGTGACGAGTAGATTATTCTCTATCTCACCAACGCCTCCCCCTCTCTCATGCAGACTCATGACAAACATTCAGCAGCTGAGCTAAGGGATTTGGTATTTTGTGTATCTATGCATCAGCTACCTGTAACAGAGGGATAGGGAGAGAAATGGTGGGGGAAAAAAAAGTAAAGAAAAAAAAGCAACTACATTATTTTCCTTGCAAGTGTGCCCCTACCGAATTGTTCCTATGTACCTTATGAAACCATTTACCATTTAATTCAAATTTATACTGTGTGTTGGGGTTTGTATGCATAAGCACAATTAGGAATCCCAATCAGGGCAATGAATCATCCCTGATCAGCCTGTGTTGCTCTCGGTTCCATCTAGCTTGAGAATGCAGAACAAAAAAAAAAAACTGAACACACACACGCGCGTGCACGCACACACACACGCTTCATTTTTATAATGTTGGATTTTTTATTAACATTAGCATGAGCATTGTGCTTTGCTGAGTGCTTCATCAGAATAACACTTATGACAAAGATGATAAATCCTTTATCATATTCTTTAATCATTATAAATGTGGCTTGTTTTTCCTACCTGCTGGTTCATCTTGCAATTAGCATCACCTGTTTTTTTTTGTGGGTTTTTTGAGGTGCATCCTGTGTGAAAAGCTTCCTCCTCGTTTTCAATGAGTTGTATTTAAAACCTTTTAATGACCAATTTTTAGAAAGACTTTCTGTATCTTTAACACTAACACACAAAGAGGACTTATCTTATTCCTACTAGTTAGCAAACATGAGGGCACACGTGCACACACACACGCACACACACAGACACGCAGGCCGCTTTCAACCATTCTCTGAAAGATCCCTTGCATAATCTAAGCAGCCTTATCATGCCATCACAGCCTTTGATATGGTAAGCAGGCCACCACTACAAAAGCCCTGCTCTGTCAGATGAAACACACACCACCATTACTGTTAAAACACAGGAGAAAGCCGAGCAGGGAAGAACGGAAAGTAGTAGTAGTGATGGAGGGAGCGAGCGGAGAAGAGCAGGAGGCAGAGAGGCCTGGAGGGGGAGGGGGTGGCAGAAAAGGGAAAGAGAGAGAGAGAGGGGAGGGGGGGGGCTTAAAGCAGAGAAGAAGGTGAAGGCAAAAATGAGTTTGGCCATGGCATAAAAGCAGACCATACAAGGTTATCTCCCAAAGCACCTGGCTCGCACATAGAAGAAGAGAGAAGAGAGAGATACTGTATAAGAGGGAAAATAAAGAGGTGGCTATCAGGTCAAAAACAGATTGCTTTTGTTAATTCATTCACTTATGTTCACTAAGGCATACGTTTGCAGCCAGCACAAGCCAAGATAAAGAATTTTAATTAATTTTCATTCATATTTTGATTTACATTGTAATAAACCGGAGGTAACAGGTGCACCCTTGTGGTTTAAGACAAACGCCACTTTAACTTGTGCGTTTGATTCCCTTGTTGGATGTTACACCCCAGGGGGCGAAGACGAGGCAACAAAGTGGCTAAAACTTGCATTCTGTCAAACGGACATTAGAGGGCGACTCTGTCGGCTCCAAAAAAACAACAACAAAAAAACTGTTGTGTATGTGTAACTCAATGAGAAACTCACCCTACTTCTCACTTGATTTATTACCCCAGTAAACAATTTCCAAATGAGTTCATGATCTCAATTGCTACTTTAAAGTCCTTTTCAAAGCAGCATGATTGTCATTTTGTGGTTTCACTGAATATTAAATCGACGATAAAGCAGGGTATGCTCTAGGGGGCGTGGCTAAACTGCGATTGACAGCCACTTAACATGGTTGCTATGGCACCGTGGATTTTTTTTGGAGGGTTCTCTATTTTCTATATGCTGGTTGGCATCTTTCATATTGGACATCTTGAAACTTATACGTGGATCGCCAACATCAAATGAACCTTGCGAACATTGTGAAGTTTCACGAGGCGATGCTGACAGCACCAGTGATGCTGAGTCGACCAATCAGTGAGCTGAGCACCGTGACCATGCACATTTCCAGGTGGAAAATATAGACAGATAACTAATAATGAAAAGAGGGAATGAGCTACTGAAGCAGGCAAAAGGTGGCCTGGAAGAATGTGTCTGTAGCCAAACAGATTACCTGAAGAGGCTGTGTGTACAGTATGGAGAGCGGAGGGCGATGGAGGGAAAGAAGAAGGAAGTTGGGCAGGTATGTGACCACGAGATACAACAGGTCCGGTTATCTCTCAAAACACCCGGTAAAGAGTCATAAATAATGTAAAGCTAACAGCACAAAATATATATTGGGCTTCTAAGTATAGAAGGGCTTAAAGGGAAGGAGGGATGAAGTGGCTGTGTGTATGGGGAAAAAAAATAAAAATAAATAGTTGAAAAATTCAAAGAAGCACATATTTTGGCAATAATACGAAAACCATTTGTGTGATTTAAATTCACCACAATAATTTTTTCCCCTCTTTTCATACTGCCCATTAGAAGATCTCTTCATAATGCATTTACAGTGTAAGTGATGTGGAATTAAATCCACAGACCTTCTTTTGCGCAAAAATGCATTTGAAGCTAAAGTGTGAAGCTTTGTGAATGTCTGATCCATTCAAGTCCATGGGCACCAGTAACTTCCACTGGTCAACTTCTGGTTATTTAACTTCCTCTGTTAACCTGAATATGGATTTATTCATTAACTGATGCTACAAAGACTCTTGTCTTCCTTAGTCTGAAACAACCTCAGATGTCATTTTTCCAGTATTGATTGCATATATTTTATATTTGATAGTTCCAGACTTTCGTCAGACCTTTGCATCTCCCCAGTGCCACACTTAGTCTATTGAGGATCTTCCATGTTCTATACCCAAGGTTGTGACCGCTGGCGAGGCATTCACTATTATTAGAGGTTAGCGCAAATTGACTGTGTGGACATAGAGTGGCCCCCATCACTTATATTGAAAGCACATATGAAGGACATCTTTTAATAGCCATTACTGTACTGTACAGGAGGAACATTACAGTGAAGAAAACCTCTCTCAGTCTTCATATGGGCAAATAACTGTCCTTTTAGGACAGTGCAAAAAAAATAGTGAACCCATCCTCTAACGTAAATCCACCACAGGATCAAATACAGAGGGAGAGAGAAATGTTAAGGGAACCTAAAGGTAGTTAAAGCACCCTTTTTCTCCTTCACCTTATTAAAAGTAATTCATCAACGTGTTTTTTCTTGCTGTAATCATAATCATTCCTCTGGTTCAGCCCGGACATTAAGAGATGCCTTCATAATGTGTTTTTAATGGAAAAGACAGAGGACAAAAACCACTGTCCCTGCTTTGCGGGAAAAACATATTTCAAACATTATTGGAAGCTAATATATCATTTTTGAAAGGAGTGTTTTCTAAAGAAAAAGAATTAAACATGTTTCAACGTCCATATTTGCACCAGACTATTAAGATGGATGTAACAAACTGTGAATCTGTAAACACTGAATGAACCAAATTCAAGTGGGATAGTTAAAATAATAAAAAGAAAACAAGGGTGAGGGACTGCAATAGGCAAAAGGGGTCCAGATTCTAAAACTGAAACAATACTAAACCCTGATGACAGATGTTTTCTTTTCAAACGTGGATCACTGCTTCCACACCATGTTGCTCTGGTGTTTCATCACTGCTGCACAGTTTCTCTGAACCAGCAGCTTTACTGCCACTGCTGCCGCTGTCATAAAACACTTTTGACAAGAGACTGCCTTGTGAATGTTGAGTCACAAACGTTGCACCTGAATGGTCACTCCTCTGTGTGAGGAGGCGTGTGATGTTTCAGACTTAGTTCATGTATCAAACTTTCTCCCCGCGCACTGAACAGCTGAGGGGTTTCTCTCCTTTGCAACTTAGTGTGTGTGTGTCACAGCACGGTTGCTCCCTGCAAGATGTTTCTTTCAAAAATGAGCAGCTGAATGGGGTTTCTCCAGATTGAAATCTCATGCGATGAACTAAGCTTTCATTGTGAGGGAATCCTTTACCCTGAACCCATCTGAACGGCTTCTCTCCTGTGCGACATCTCATACAAATCTGCAAATGTTGTAAATTTCTACCATACTCAGATCCAGAAGATGTTTGAGCGATTCTTCATTCAGGAACTCTGAGGCAGGATGAATTCCCTCTTTTTTTTAACTTCATCCTCTGTGTCCCAGTAGATTAAATATCTTCACACGAGACCTTGATCTTCTCATATACTTCATGTAGTTTCTCATTGTGAACTCTGAACTTCCGTTTTATATTCCACTGCATGCACTTTAGGCAGGCCTTGAGTTATTGTTAGCAGTGTGTCTGAAACATGACAAGCATGTAGATGCCGCTGAATCTTCAAAGCTTTCTCTCCAGTCCTTTAGCTAGATATGCTGAAATGGTCTGGATCAAAGCAGGGAGGTTTTATAAAGTGGCATTCACAAAACTGGATCTGACACACTCAGCGTGGCACTGTCCACATCTTGGATAGTTGGTCATCTACCTTGCTTTTTATAGTCCTTTTTTCCCCCTTTATGATAGTGTATGCAAGATGTGGAAAAGAAAAAGGAGAGACAATCCAAGGGATCAAAGAGGAAGTTGCATGCCTCTGGGATGGCTTTGCGAGTGGAGCAAAGGAAAAGAATTAGTTCCTGGGTAAAACAATGCTTTTGTCTCACCTCTCTCACCTTTTGTCTTACTTCTCACTGGTCGGATCATAACAGAAGCACCATCATAGGGTTAAGGATTAATGCTTGTCTCTCAATGGTGTCGTTGATGGGGCCAGCATCAAATGCTTCTGAGGAGTCTCCTTTTCAGCAAACCCTGTAGACTAATGTATTAGTATCTTCCCTTGCTCCATCCACCATTAGTACACTTTCGCCTCTTTAATCTCAGAGATGAACCTTGAAGCGGTAACACCGAATCGTCTCGTTTTGGGATGAGCGTGAGTGGCTACATGTGAAAGCGCTTTGTATGTTTGGCAGGGAAGGATCAGACTTCTCATGAAGCCGCATGTGCTCCATAAAAATCCCCTCTATTGTCACGGTTTGGCGCATCATTGTGACCTGGAATGGCAATCCCCCTCCACTTCCACAAGAAAGGATGTCACTACCGCCATGTACGCCCGAGATACTATGATCCACGATCTCACTGATGTTTGAGGCTTGTACTGTGGCTGCGCCATGATGTCCCCACGGACGTGTGTGGCTTTAAATCTCTTCTAACACATCACTGAGGCCTTGTGCCTGCTCCCCACAGCGAAAGGAATCAAATGTACTCTTCCAGTTTTGTAGAACTTGCGGTGGTGAGTGTATCATTTCAATCCCTTGCCTGATTTGGTTTGCCATATCATCTGCACATGAAACAGAATTCATTGGTTGTAAAGCGTTACAGCCACTCATATGTATCAAACCGTATTGGTTAGAATGATCTCTTCCACTGGTCAAATATATTGGATGGAGAAAGAGTGATGTTTGACATGCCTTGACCATGTGTCTGCAATTCATCTGCAGTTCTTTTTGGATGTTTCTTGTTGCCTCTTGGGGTATCCACTTCCCTACCTTTCAGTCTTCTTCATATTAACTATTTTATCTCCCTTTTATGCCTCCTTGTCTTCCGTATCTCCTGTTCTTTCTACCTCGATTACACAGCAAAGCATCCTATCCAGTTGATTGAAGGAGCCGAAGCCTAAATGGGTAACATCTTCAACATCAAGTTATAGCAGATTTTTTGATGTCAGTTTTACATTTAATCCTTAAAGATGCATCTACTAACCCCAGAATCAATGAATATCTAAATGTTCATTTCTGAAGATGCCTTCTACATCACCATGAAGTTCATTCAAAGCCTGTGAACTGGTGGATTCATATTCAAACATCACACTTGCATACCTTTCAAATTTGACCAGGATTTGACTTTCAAACTAGTTGCGATGTCACAAATCAGCCCACCCCCTAAAACGATTAGTCATTGCTACTGAGAACTGAAGTGGCACAAAAAGATCAGCTGGATTGTGAAAACCTTCTCATGCCCGGATCTACTGAAGGACCTGGAGACTATTCCCTGTGGACACAGATGCTGGATGAGCTTTATTAAAAGCTTATTGGATGAAGAGGATCAGAGGAAGATCTCCAGCTGTCCTCAGTGCAAATAGACCTTCACACCACAGCTGTTCCTGGTGAAAAATACCATGTTAGCGTCAGAGTTACACCTGAAACATTTTTTTCCCCTCCAAAACAACAGACCTAGCATCCACTTAAAATCATCAAGATGAGAACAATTGTGCCTTCACCTCCTATGGTAATTTCAAAAACCACCATCAAAATTGCACATGAACACTCATTTACGTTGTAATTTCCACTGGAAAACTGGAAGATTTTGATGATACAAGAGCTGATGAGATGAGATAAACTTTGACCTTTCAACATGGCGGAGCGCAGCGAAAGTGTTGAGAACGTTAAACATTCTCTGCTGCTTTTAGTTGGTTAGTATGTAAAATAATGCTGTGACAAATCTAATTTTAATAAAATTGTCGTTTGCACTTATTGTCATTTTTAAAAGTACTGTTCTGCCATGAGTTTTACTTCCCAAGAGCAGATATGAGCTAATGTTAGCGGTTAGTCAGGGATGGCCTCCAGTAGGGTACTGTGTGGTAGAAGACAATTTTCTCATGTGAATTTATTTATTTTATTTTTCCCAATACCACATGAAGGTAGCAAAATTCAGTGCTCGCCATGTTTCACTTTCCTATGACAACAAAAGCACTTGAACGCAACACGCTAGGAATTTCCACTTCACAAGTGGAAAGCATCATCTTCCTTATACCGCGTGAAGGCAGCACAATTTTAGGAACTAAAAGTCATATGGTGCATTCCATTTGAAGAACCAAGTAGACTACATGAAGTTAGGCCCATGATGAATTGCAATAAGTAAAGTAACTAAATCATGAATGGTAACAACTAAAGCATCTTTCCAGGCTCACCATTTTGCAGTGACACTAAGCATTAAACTCCATTATGGAAGACAAAGCAGACTGAATAAAGCAGTATGCTTTATAAAAGATGTGCTCCCTCTTTCGGATAAGCAGCTTGACCTGCTGTCATCTACTGTGGGCACAGCAGCTCTGCTAGAATGAAGTGGACATCACGCATTTATGATACCACGCGAGTGATGAAATGTTAAATGGGTACTCAAGGCATTTAGCAACGCATTTCCATAAAGTTGGCATACTCAGTGGCAGCCAAATTTTCAAAAAGTCATACAACTTTGAAGCAATTGATATCAGGGTTATTTTCTTAAAGACTTTATACAACTGTTTCCACAGTAGAGTAGCAGCCAGCATGACAAGTATACTGACCTTTATGTGTAAAATCGGTGGAGTTCCCCACATGCACACACACACTCAGAGTGGTGACCAGTGGACAGTGAATTATGCGCTCGTGTAAGATAAATATTTGTCCCTGAATTTAGCGAAGGAATAATAGCTTCTCTCCTGGAAGTGTGTTTTAACATCCAGCATGTACAGGGGTGAGGTATGTGAAACACTAAGTGCACAGAAATCCATAATGAATCATCACTGAGCTAAATAATCACGAGCAAGAGAAGAAGCAAGGAGAGAGGATGCAGGTTGGTGCACCGCAAAAACTGAAATCTTAGGTGAAATTACCTTGTTTTTGGTACAATTACTCCAATATAAAGTAGATTTATCTTATTCCACTGGCAGATAATTTATCTTATTTCATGTTTTTTTTACCTGATTTCGGGACAATTCGGTCTGGTTTTAAGAAAAGAAGGCTAACACTTTCTTTAAAAATAAGATTCAACTGACTAAAATCAAGAACAAAACCCTCTTAAAAACAAAATCTTAATGTTGTTTTGGGGTAAAATTTGTCCAATATTGAGTAGAATCACTTATTCCACTGTCAGATAATTTATTTTATTTCTAGTTTTTTACCTGATAAGACTAACATTTTCTATAAAAATAAGATTTTAAAAAAACTAATTCAGATGATTTCAAGTTTAATTCAGTGTAATCTTATTTTTAAAGACAAATAATAGTCTCCTTTTCTTAAAACCAGACCAAATTGTCCCAAATCAGGGTAAAAAATTGAAATAATCTAATTTATCTGCCAGTGGAATATAATAATTCTACTCAATATTAGTCTAGTCTAGTTGTACCAAAAACATATAGGTGATATTTTCACCTGCTATGATTTCAGTTTTTGCAGCGTGTGAAGGAAAGGAGAGGGGGAAATGAGTTGCAGATAAAAAAAAAGCAGGTGGAAAGGAAAGTTACTGACAGCAAAGAGGGTTAATTGCGAATGAAGAGACACGGATGGAGAGACTGAAGAAGGGAGGAAGCGGAAGCAATCGATGGGGAGGCATAGGGAAAAGAAAGAGGGGTAGGTAAACAGTTATTGTGTATGCTATAAGGAATGAGCAGGGCCGCCGTGTAATTAATCACAGACAATGGTGATTCAGACAAGTTATCTGTTCCACTTTTTGGCTTTGTGGCCCACATATAAGTCGACACACGCTGACGCAACCATGTTCCTGCACACCCTACTCCTGATACGGAGACAAACAGCCAATGAAACGCTAGCTTTTGTGATTCATTTGCAACCATTAATCACTTCTCTTTCAGAGGCTGTAGCAGGCTAGAGTGACGTTAGTGGTATCATATGAAACTAGATGGCCTAAGGCAGGGGTGTCAAAGTCCATTTAGTTCATGGGCCACCTGCAGAGCAATTTGATCTCAGTCAAAATTAACATATAAATGACACAGGCTACAAATTTCTCTCCTGCTTTTTATGTAAAGAAATACATTATAATCATTTACACAATTAATTAACCTTCAATTTACAAACCAAGCGAGATGGCATGAGAAAAAAGGGCACATTTTTTCAATATGATGAATATCTTGTATTTAGTACATTTAGTTCAATAATGAGTAGAATTATCTTCGTACTTATTTCGAGTTTTTAAAAAAATGGTAAAAACTCAAAATTATAAGATTAAAAAAATCACAAAAACAAGATGAAAAGACAACATTGAGATTAAAAAATGTAAAGAATTTAACATTGTTTTAAGAAAACAAGACTAAATTGACAAAATCTAAGAACAAATTGAAATAAGACAAATTATCTGCCAATGACCAATGCCAAAAACAAGAAATTTTCACTTGTTAGGGTTTAAATTTTTTGCAGTGCAATCATCCAGTGTGCCAGATCGGACCATTTAGCGGGCCGGTTCTGGCCCCCGGGCCTTATATTTGACACCCATCGGTGCCAACCACACAGTGATATCTGGTAGGAAAGCAGCATAAATAATTCTCATATTTTAGTCTACATCTTAGTGAGAGGGAAAAGATCCTTTGAACTCCCTCTTTGTGTCTTTCTTGTTTCTTTCTTTTTTTCACGTTTGCAGGACTGTTGTCATCTTGTTGAAAATTCGACTGGCACTTGAATGTAGAGCAAATTTATCTCTCATTTATATCAGTGCGTGTAAGAAACGATTCCCTTCTAAGTTCTGAAACTCAGCTGCCACTTTAACAGTCCGATTTTGTTATTATTTCTGTTCCGTTGCAGATAAGAAATTCAAACTGACAGCCGATGGCCTTGATGGTTTTATTTCAAAGTGAAAAAGATGCTATTGAATCGTGTTTCACTTCAAATACGCTGCCTTTTGTGTGTTCACTCTACAGTCACCCTGTGGTTTTACATTTAAATACCCATTATTACAAGCTTCAGTCGTAGGAAGAATCAAAAACGATTAATCGCGATTAATCGATTCATTTTAATTAATCGTTAATAATGGCGGCAAAATTAATTAGATTACTTCGATTGACAGCCGTACTAAAGACATAATCAGCGACAGTTTCGGAATAATGACGTTAAAATTGATTCAGTAGTGAAGATTTGGTAATTAATCCCCAACCTTTTCTCAGTCTTCTCTCTCTCTTCCTCTCTGTGGATAGACAGATAGAGGCTGGGGTGGTTCACTTGTTCCCAGGCAGACATGGTTAATTGAATACAGAATCAACACTTCTCCGCACTGCTCACACGCTACACATGCTAAGTACCTCCATTAGAGAGGGAGCGAGAGAGGAGTGAGGGCTGGAGGGACGGATGCAGCGAAAAAAGGGAAAGTAAAACGCACTGCAATGTTTTAGTTTTCTGGACTTTCCATTCGTCTTATTATGCACACATTAAAAAAGGGGCATGCGAGTGATAGAACCTCAGCTTGTGACCAGAAAAAGAGTGCCGCAGTGAAGAGAATATAAAACGTTGCTAAGCATCTTCTGCATCTCGCTTTTTAATCCAAGTCTTTGGATATTTTTGGGTGACTTTTATCGACCACTACATAAGTAAGACTGAACTTGATCACAAAAATGTTGGCCTGTACAGATCTGCATTTGCTTATTTGCTTTTCTATCAGTGTGAGACATGGGTTGAGATTCTAATCCTGAGCTTCTTTATTATTTCATCATATGTTATGACGAGCTTGTGACCGCCTTCAGTTCAACACGCTGCCGAATTAGTTTGACGCTATGAATCATCATCAGCTCTTTATTTTCCAATTCCTCCATTTCCAGACAGAGGTCAGTGGATTGAAATTAAGCAATAAAACAATTAACTCACCTTCTCTAGCTCAGCAGTGCTGAAGGTGTGAGTTAATGATGCGCAGTATTCAAATAGTACTATAGACAGTGTCATCTGCATCACCATTCAGCTTGTTAAACCACTCTAGAGAACCATTACTTCATGGGTGTAAGGGTTCATATATCGGTAGCCTCACAGCATAATTGCCCAAGTCATATTTCATTGTTTGTGGACAAACGTTTAAAAAAAAAACATTAAAAAAAATGTAGAAATCACATTGGTATGTTTTAGATTCAGCCATATGTGTGAATAATCATCAGTTCAGACTTCAGACCCATTATCAGTTGTCAGTCAGTCAGTCATTTTCTATACCTGCTTATTCCTCATTAGGGTCACAGGGGTCTGCTGGAGCCAATCCCAGCGCATTACAGCATGAGGCAGGGATACACCCCAGATGGTCGCCAGCCAATCGTGGGGCACACACACCATTCACACCTACGGGCAATTTAGAGTCACCAATTAACCTCAGCATGTTTTTGGAATGTGGGAGGAAGCCGGAGTACCCGGTGAAAACCCACACAGACACAGGGAGAACATGCAAACTCCACACAGAAAGGTCCCAGACCCAGGACCAAGGAGGTCTTGAACCTGCGACCTTCTTGATGTGAGGCACAGCGCTAACCCCTGCACCTCCGTGTGCCTTGAATTAGGCATTTTTTCTACATAAATGCAAACTCTCTATATATATATTGTACCTTTAAGCAAAAAGACCATTTTAGGTTTAAATACAAAGTTCATAATCCCTTTGATTGTCTTCACTTCTTCCTCTCTGCCATTTTGCTTGTATCAAACCTGCCTATAAGTCAAATGAATGACTTAGGCAGATAGTGTTTTTGGATTCTAACAAGTGTTCTGATTGGCCAATGACATGGTTAGAAAGACAGGATGATGCAGCTGTGGTAGGAGAGCAATGTTATGCAAATATCTTAATTTGGCCCCCAAAAAAAAATCGTAGTAAATTATGCTATGAGGCTTACAATAAGTAGTTGTGACATCCACAGAAGTCGTGATGGCTTGTTTGAAGGCACAGTTTTTGATAGGGACTGCGTGCATGTCTCTGTGGACGAATGTTCTGAAAGCTTATATTGACAGCTAAATCAAAAACGGTATTCATATTTCACTTTCTACAATATGGGACCTTTGAAAATGAATCCGATACGGTTAAGCCTTAGTTCAATCTGCCAGCTCCTTAAAAAAAAGTATCTCTCTACCTTTAGCTGGCAAGATGTCTGACTTTCTTAACCAGCCACTTCTCACTTTGGCTCACTGCCTCGCTGCACTGGACAGGTAGTGCACGAAGGACATGTAGGAGCTTTTGAGCTGGGATCCGCTCTACATAATTTAAAATGTGCTGGCATTGTTCTGCCTGGACGAAACAATGAGCTGAAAGATGCATCAAGCTGCAGAGCGGAGGTGTTGGTTCTCAGCGGGGTTGTCATTGCTAGCCATCTATTCACATTACAGGGAGCGATGTTATCACTTCATGAAGCTGCGCCCTATGCTACCATACATCCTATCACCTCCGATGCATTCGAATAAAGGCGTCGTGATGTGAGCTTCTAAACAGGCCGAGAGGCCGATTGTAGTTATCTTTGTAATCAAGTTGTTCTTGTCTCAAATATACATCTGCAGCGAAATATCATCATAAATACAAAGGAGCTGAAATCTGAAAATCAAAGTGAAGTCTGTGGTTAACCACTTAAACCCCAGGCTTTTTTTTCCTGCTATAAATAATAATAAATATGTAATATCTCTACAACTACAAGGATTGAAAAAAAAATCACAGATAAAAAATACCTCATTTATAACTTAAAACAGGACCAAATTGACCCAAATCGAGGAAAAAAAACTTTAAATAAGCTAAATTATCTGCAATGCAAAGTTCAATGATAAGAACCTAAAGAGGAGTATAACAGTAAGTATAATATGAGTTTAAAGATCAATGATCTGTCTATAAAATCATAGAAAACACACTGAGGATCATCACAGAACATGAATATATTCTGTAAAATTTTTAAAAAGGAGACTGTAAAGGACCCAATTAAATAATCACACAACACACACACTACTACTGATATTATATTAAACAATTTTCTGATGATGTGGATATTGATGATTTATATTTATACTACAGATAAAAAAAAATACTTTATTTAGTGTTGTAGCTGAGGTTTTCTCATGTGATATATCAATAAAACTCAAAGGGTTTGGGATTTTATAGGTTATTTTAAAACCTATTATTTAGTATTGATCTCATTTTGGGCACATGGTTGAAGGTTAAAGTATGTGCACTGTTCAGGGTTCTTGCATATGCAGAATTTCTGCGTGCCTCTGTTTCTTTGTGTGTAACTTCAGTCAGAGGTCATATCCCAGACAGTATTGATCAGCATGTTGAGCAGATAATCTTTAAACAGCTCATTATTGATCTCACCGGGATAATTGAAAAATCACAAACACCTTTTTCACCGTTTCCCACCCTTCACTATCAATCCATTTCCTCACCGTCTCCTATACGGCACATATATCGCTCCATTTTGTGAAACCTGTGCCACCGCAGTTTTTAAGCTCCTTTATGAGGCTTTGATGGCTGTGTGCATGGCTGTTATTCAAAATACAGAGACTCTCTTTTATCTTTGCTGTTATTTTATCATTTCAACCTTTTGCTGCTTTTCATAATTCTTTCTTTTTTGCCTTTGTTCTTTACTCCTTTTCATTTTGTCATTCTTTCCACCTCTGTCATCTTGCTCAATGAACAAATTTGGTAATTTAGGACTGTTAGGCTAGAGGACACACCGAGGTTATTCCTCTTAAATTCAACCTGTTTCGAGGTTTTCCATTACTGTCCGTGAATACATCCAAAATGTACTGAACAACAATGAGAACACTTTTGTCTTCGCCCCCGTTTTTCACGAGATGAAATAAAGGATCTGAGACGGACAAAGCCCAGGCTACTTTCTTTTGTTCTTTTTTGATGACAAATACCTCTATTGTAAGGCAAATCATTATTTTATAATATTTTTAAAAACCTTATCTACATAAACTATCCATGTTGCACTAATTCCACTATGAGTTACACCCTAAAATAATCCCTCAATACAATCTGACTATGTTCAGCAGTCTCTGTTCACATTTAAAAAAACATGTAGGATCAATTCAATTATCATCTGAGGAGGATCAGAAAGTAAAAAGCAGGTAGGTAATCCATTTTCCTGTCTATGGAAAACTGATGCTTTTCATGGAACGCAGCAATACACCGCCACAGTAGGATTAGAGCAACGTGGGAGTGGGCAAAATGAGAAAATACTGTGTGTAATTTTGGCAGTCATGCCACTTCACAACCTGCTCGTGTGTCGCTTGAATGACATTCGAACAAACAGGAGCACATGCACAAGCAAACGCATATGTGTGCATATAGAAACGCACAGAAACTCCAGCCAAACCTGCATATAGGCAACACACACGCAGGTGAGTGAGAGCGGAGCTGAAACTAGTTGAGCCGGGGCAGCTGGAGAAGGCTGATAAGAACCGGAGGCTGAGTGAGAGAGAGGCAGGAGACGAGGTGGAATTCTAGCCCAGCGAGGTGACTCAGTGCTGGGATGGCTCGCTGGGTAGACCAGCCTGTGTCTGGGTCTGTGCCCTACCACCAACGGCAGGACCAGACAAAGGTTAACAAAATGTAGCTTCATATTCATGATTTCACTCTCGAGGCGCCATTGTCGACTGCAGTCAGCAATACGCTGCTCTGAATAAAATGGAAGATTTTGTCAAATAGGGTTAGAATTTTTCCATATTTGCATATTATTTCCATATGGCAACAAATCTATTTTAGCATATTAGAAAAGACAATTAAATTCAAGTTCTATTTTTTATTTGGCGAAACTTTTCCATAATCTGAATAAAAGACAGCCTTCAATTGTGAGACAATAATGCTCACTTGTCAAATGTCCAAAGCAAACAGGATATCCTGGTCATGTGACCTCATAAATTGTATGTCCTTCAAAATAAAAGCCTTACAGACATTATATCACATCTTTGTCGAAAATGAAGATAATGAATGTTGCCGTATGGCAACACTATGATTAAAATATCTGACATTTCATGAACATTCTATAATCCAAGTTGTCTCCCCCTGTGACATCATAATATGCAAATTAGATGGGTAAATGTAATCCCTACATACACTTTGGGCCGTTCTTAGTATTTCTCTAATTTACAGAATGTCTCTGTCTCTTATTACTTGTAAGTTATTGCCTTTTGAAATGAAGACGTCAAAATCAAATGTTTTAGAAACAAATCCTACCAATAGGGAACAGTTTTTTCCAGTGCACATATCCTGCAAAAACATTTTCATAGTGCAGGGAAAAATCCCCATAAATTCAGACACGGAGCGACAATTTATTCAGTCTTCATTTTTTAACAATCAAACTTGAATGCCGTGCCTTTCGGGCACTGCGAGCAAGTTGTGGGTGCATCAAGCAACTACTCCCCAATCCGTTTTGGGTAAGAAAATAATGCCTGTTTTCTTTTTTTTTTTTTTTTTTCTTTATCAGAAGGCAAGCTAAGTACTCAGCCTGAAGGATCAGGAAATATCAGCACTGCTCACTTAGCAGTTGTATGAAAATGTCACCAACACATAAACCTAAACTTGAAACACTGGCTGAAAGAATTGGTTTACTGCATATTTCAGAACTGCCGACACACACTTTCCCTCCAAAATAGGAGGCCGCACGCATGGGAACAGCAGTTAAATGATACTGTCAGCTCAGCAAAAAGGTCAGTGATTGAATTAAAAACCTGTAATGAGTCAGATATGGCATGAGTTAAGTGGATGTTCTCTCATTGTCCTCTGAGATAGCTCCTAAAAAGTGAAAACACAATTTAGAGATGCTAGCTCGTTTCTCAAATGTAAGGGGTTGCTAATTGTATTAGTCCATTCCTGGGACTGAGCTGCCAGCAAGGCCGCCTTTAGCTTTTTGAGGACCCTATAAATTAGCTTATTTTTCATTCTCCCTGATTTCAAGAACCCAAGACCCAACTGCTATGTATTCACACATAAAAAAAACTTTCATTGTGTGTAATTGTAGGACGGCTGCTGGTCACTATTATGATCAATACTAAATATGTCAAGATGATACCCCTGCAACACCTACTGACCACAGGGCTGTTAAATGTGAAACGAATATTAGAACAGTGGCTAGGTTTGCCACATTCATGGAACCAGAGGGTAGGTCATTAGAGCTAGTGGAGTGTGCATTCCTATAGGAAAGTGGAAGCTATAGTAGTTTTTTTTCATGTTTGGCCAAATGAGGGTGTGTTGGACTGTTACATAGTATTAATAGACAAACTAGGCTACATGCAAATACAGTTATTGCAGTTACAGTTGTAGATAGCGTGGATCTCAATCTACCTGATCAGGTTTGAAATTTTGTTGATAGGCCAAGTAAAACCCAACTTATGATAAATCTCCTACTTCATAGTTTATCCTATATAGTGTAACAACCTGGTCATGTTACTGTTATATGTGTTTAGAAATAAATTAGTTTAGGCCCAGATTTTGTCATGCTAGGTGATAGTGCTGGGATTTCCTGAGGGTCTGAAAATGTGTCTTGAAGTAAGATGGCTGTGGCCCACAGTAGCCTGTGTTGGCGCAAGTAATAAAGTAGCGGCTAAATAAGCTAATGTCTTAGCGTGTGGTTTTTGAGAGACTTTACAATACTGCTGCTTTGGAGTGAGGATCTAAATGGCAAGTGTTCTACTCCACCACCAGGATCTTAACTTTTAAGGATACTAATAATAATAATTATGTTTTGAATATCTATCAAAAAATTCCACAAAAAAGGATACACACCCTCATGCCAAGCTGTATTTGAAAGTTGAGGTTTATCTGACAAAGAATCAGAGAGAGGCACTAGGTCTACACAAACCCCATATCCCTCTATAACATAAACCAGTCTGACCTCTTAATGAATCATATAGATGCTGATCTAACAGGCAGATGAGTTCCCCTTGAATATTAGATAAAAGTCCTTATAATCCTAAAATAAAGCTATTCAAGAAACACACACACAGGGGCCCCCTGCTGGTTACCGTGCCCATTGCAGTAGCGTATAATGCAAATAGGCAGAAACTGCTGTGCCTCACAGGAACAGGAAAGTTCAAGCTAGGACATTTTTATGATTTTTACCTGATTGGTTTGAGCTTGTGTGAGCCTAATAACAATTTGATGTAGACTATCCAACTAATTGATGACCTTTTCGCTTGGAGCTTCAATTAGCAGACGCACAATGAACACAAAACAAGCTGTGGAAAAAAAAGGGCTTTAATTGCTTGTAAAGCAAGCTTTCTCCTCAACTTGATGATAGGCCCGATGGCCGATGGCGCCAAGGAAGCTATAAAGAAAAAGACGTTTTAGCAGTGAAAAAAATTAAAGGAGGTGTAAAACTCAGCTGCAAAGAAAGAGAGCCAACGCAGGGCTGAGCAAAGACAGCAGAGGTAAGACGCGCTGGGGGCTGCAGGGACACCAGAGGGGAATCTGGATAAAAGGATGGAGGGCTTGAGGAAAGAAAAAAAAAAGAGAAGAAAGGGTGGGGGATTATGAAAGAAGAGGAAGAGATGGAGGTTAGAGAGCAGAGGGGAGCGGAGAGAGATAAGAGGTAAAGGGGATCGAGGGGGAACAGGATTACTAAACCCCTGCTTGCAACTTACAGGCACATGGGAGAGCTTAACAAGAGGAACATAAACACACACATGCAGAAAAAAATAACCCCCTGACACTCAGACACACATACAAAGCACAGACACCAAAGCTGTATTTGTTGCAACTGCTGCAACAGATGATGCAGGAGACATGATGTTATGCAATAGGAGTGAGAACCTCCAAAAGTTCACCATCAGGCCACAAGTAAAAAAGCGAGGGTGCAACATCACTGTGCACATCCCAAACTGGAGTAGGACCTATCATTCATAGGTTTATACTCGCTCAACTCAATAATGGTTATTATATATATATAACCTACAAAACCACCTGGTTATGTGCTACAGCTCCTATATAATGCCCCATCATCACTATAAAGAATGGAATGGTATGCTTATTTAACGTCTCCATTACCATAGAACAGTACCAGTCCCATGGTACCTGTTACTATTTTAGCAACCCTTTTGATTGTGGTACCTAGCACAGTACCCTAGGGGAGGAGCCCCTGTGTAAAGCCTCATTTCCACTGTGAGTATGGTATGGTACGGTCCGGATTAGTAAAGATATGGTTTGGGATTGGTAATGGACAGCTTTGTGTTTCTACTGTGTAAGGCAGGGGTAGGCAACCCTAGTCCTAGAGAGCCGCTGTGGGGGCAGGATTTTGTTCCAACCAAACATTTACACACCTGATTCTACTAATCAACCACAAGAGCCCTTGCTAAAGACATTTATTAGTAGAATCAGGTGTGTTAGGGCTTGGTTGGAACAAAACCCCACTGTGGCTCTTTAGGACCATTAAGAAACCAAACCATACCTGTACTGAGCCAGACTGTATCATACCATACTGACAGTGAACATACGGCTTTACACAGGGGCTCCTCCCCTAGGGTATTGGTCCTTTGTGCTAGGTACCCCAACCAAAAGGTTTACTAAAATGGTAACAAATACCCCTATAGCACATAGTGAAAACAGGGCACAAGTGTAAAGGTCCCCTTACACAGTGGAAACCATTACTGTGGTTTTCACTGTAATGGTTTCCACTGACCTGAACAGTACCTGTACTGATCCATACTATACTGTACTGTACTGACAGTGGAAACAAGGGTTTACACAAGGGATCCTCCCCGAGGGTACAGAGCCAATCCAAGTGCATTACAGGTGAGAGGCAGGGATACACCCCAGACAGTCACCTGCTATCGTGGGGCAGGTGAAGACAGGGAACCTGGAGAGAACCCACACAGACATGAGGAGAAAATGAAAAATCCACACGGAAAGGTCCCAGACCAAGGTCTTGAACCTGTGACCTTCTTGCTGTGAG
The DNA here is from genome assembly GCA_030544235.1 of Lepturacanthus savala. Classification (NCBI taxonomy): domain Eukaryota; kingdom Metazoa; phylum Chordata; class Actinopteri; order Scombriformes; family Trichiuridae; genus Lepturacanthus; species Lepturacanthus savala. The sequence continues at coordinate 8,496,894 of CM060482.1, read as the reverse complement.
GCAACAATGCTACCCCCCCCCCCCCCATTATAACATGAAAGAGTGACACTGCCAAAATCACAAATATGTGTTATCTTTTTCAGTTTTCCATAACACAGCAAATCCTCTTTTCTTTTGTACTGTAACAGTAAGTACAGTTGTAACACACGCAGTGAGACACACTTTCATGTTTGATTTTCATCTGATAGGTCACTGTGATGTTAAACACATGTCTTATTTATGTCACATGATCTTTTTGTTCTTTCTTTTTCTTATGTCAGACACGACCTTACAGTTAAATACAATTACTTCAAACTGCACACATCCAAAGTAGGAGAGTGGGTGAGTAAACAGGTAAGAGTATGTTAATACAGTGAGCACGTGCACAGACCTACTCACTCGCACATGCACCCTTGGGGCTCACTCTGTAATGATTTCCATGGTCAATAAAAAAGGATTTGACTTGAAAGATTACTGAGTTAAGTGTGTGTGTGTGTGAGTGAGAGAGAGAGAGAGAGAGAGAGAGAGCTGTCATTGCCTACAGCAGTCAGTCATCAGGCGCACTAAGCTTGATAAACGATGTGTGTGTAGCTGTGTCAATGATTATTTACATCACTGACAATGCAGTGGGTATGAGTCATGTTGTTTGTGTATGTGCTGATATCACACTTTAACGATTCATTAATGACTATTTTTGTTTTATGATGGGTGTGTGAGCATGCGTGTGTACTCTTTTGCATGTTTACCAGTGTGTTTAGTGTGAGGATGAACATCTGAAAGTAAACATTTATTTGTCTGACTTTGTGTGCACGTTCAGGACATTGCTGCGAGTGTATATCGGTGTTGTGATTAATGGGGATAAGAGCAGTATTTGATGTGTCTGTGTGTGTGTTTGCATGCAACTATGTGTGTGTATGTGAGCGATGAAGAATAGAGCAAATGCTGACTGATATGGATCAAGGCTAAGACCTCATTCATTGCCACCCCCCGCTCTGACATTTGGCCTGAACCCCTATTGATTGAAATGAAATGACACACACACACACACACACACACACACACACACACACACACACACACACACACACACACACACACACACACACACACACACACACACACACACACACACACACACACACACACACACACACACACACACACACACACACGTACCTACACACAAGCCATGGACAGATCCCAACAGGTATGTAAATCCATAGCCAGACACCAATCTATGTGCATTTATGTCAATTAAAGACACACACACACACACATCAGAATTTCTATCTGTCAATACATCCATTAGATTGAAGGTGGGAAAATTGCATCAATTTCAAGTCTCTGAAAAGCACATTCATGTGTTTTCAATGTGTATGTCTATGTGTGTGTGTGTGGTCAGCCTTGGCCCCATACATCATTGCCATTCATAGAAAGTTATAAACTAGCCTCACACCCCCTAACATGCATCAATCTCAATCACAAACCTTGACTCTTTACCATAAAACAAACAACCTTTAACATGAGCCAATTGAGACGGAGCGTCAGCAGAGTGATGAGGGCTGCGTCCAATCGGAGTGAAAGCATGAAATCAGGGTCAGTGAAAAGAAAAAAAAAAGAAAAAGTGCTGCAATGGACATCATGGATCATGGAAGTACGTGTGTCTGTGTATGCTTGCATGCACGCTTGTGTGTGTGTCTCCTGCAGGCATGGTTTATCCAATCACTTGTCATCAGTGTTTCTGTCAGTCTGCCAAAAGCCCTCAATGGTGCCATTGTCTTTATAGCTGGCCAAACAGGCACACACACACACACACACACATACAGAAACAACACTCCAATCCTTCTCTTTTTTTTCCCTGAGTGAACAGCGAGAGGAACATTTGCTACAAATGCATGATCAAACACAAACATGTTAACACACATTCATACTGTATACCCACTAAGACCTAAATATAGAGCCGTGTTGATGATTCCTCGAGCATTCGCTTACAGATCACACAATCACAATCCAGCATCTTAGAAAACACTCTCATATAAAACATCCATGTGTTGTTGTCAACACGTGTCCTATATGCCTAAAGGTGCACACTGGAAACAATAGCACTTATTGCAAAGAAAAAAAATGGCTACCCTTTTAGTTACCTTTTTTTTTCTTCCAGCTCTATTATATAAAACCTCAAAATGCCTTTAAACGAAGTTTTATTAGCCTGTAAATTACCGTTTAAAATAAACCTCAAATAGATTATTATTCCCCTACAGTTGGGTACCTCCTTTCAATCAACTGTGCCAAGTTTGCCAATGTCCACAGTCTAAGCCTTATTCATGTGCGTGTAGCTCACAGTGATGCACTTCACACCACTGTGGGCCTGATGCTTCCTGCTGGATCTCCACTGTCCATGAAAAAAAACAACAAAATCCTCTTTTCTCTCCTATTTTTCCTCCCTCTCGTCTCTATAACACCCCCCCTGAGGCATATTGTGTTGTACGTGTGTGGGAAGCATTTAGGAATGAAAGTGAGAAGTTGATTATGTGGGGAGGGGACTGAGGGGCAGCACTGCAGGCACACTACATGTTGTGGAATATCACACACGCGCATTACAACAGATGTGGCGAAGATGCCATCATTTGACTGCCCAGCCCCCGGGCACATAACGCACCTTCCTAAAATCCGCTTGCACACACGCTGCAGCACAGAAAATGTACTTGTATTTTTTTTTATTTGTCTAATCTCCTGTTTCTTTTTATATTAAAATTTGTCTTGAATAAAACGGTATCTGCAAGCTGAAGCCTGCATATGAATAACTAATATAATGGTTAGACAAAGCTTTCCATTGATAAAGGCTCTGAGGAAATTGGGTTATGAAATGAAGGGAAAACATGTGTAGTGTTCTTTGATGGTGCATTAAGGCAATTCGTATTTACTTAGCATAAGAAAGTCACAGATAGCCATCAGTTGCTGGTAAATACACAACACCAGCATATCATACCATCTCTACCAAGACTGCAGCATACACCACTGTTCAAAAGTTTGGGGTCACCCAGACATTTTTGTGTTTCCCATGAAAAGTCACACTTTTATTTACCACCATAAGTCGTAAAATAAATAGAAATATAAAATTATATAATAATAATTTTTTCCTTCAAACTTTCATCAAAGGAAGGTCAGTTTTATAGCTTCTCTAACCAGCTCTCTCTTAACTGTTGTTTCAAACCGCCTGCAAGGCTTCATGTTCATGAATAGTCCAAAAGGCACTGGTCTGTGATATGTTCCTTTCCTTCTCTTTGAGCCAGTTATTCTAGCCTGACAAGCTGTCTTGCTCCTAATTAACAGCCACGGAATAAAATTATAAACCCATATTGCGAAAACGCCTAAAGATGCCGTTCTGAAAGGGGGCACGGAGTAAATCAGCCAGGTGAAAAAGAGACTTTTGGGGAGAGACAGCGGCAGCAAGAAAGAGACTGAACACAGTTCTGGGTTTTATCAGAGGAAGTTATTAGGAGTTATTGGTTTCAGGTATTTCTACCTGCACCACATAAATAACGTAGGCGGATTGGATTCTGTTTGTGGTGCTTACAACAGTAAAAGATTTAATAAAAAAACAAAAGATCACTGAAACAATATCCCGACCGTACGCTCCCAAGACCTCGCTGTCCCTTTGAAAATGGCTGCTAACGTGTTATTTGCGTGTCATTTCCTGCCAAGAGCTAAATGAGAAAATGTGTTGTAATTGAACCGACCCTTTGCAGACAGTTCATTAATTAGTGCTTTATTAAAAGGGAGCTGCACTGTAAAGGTCAATTTGAGCCAATTTACTGCAATACATAAATACGACGACGGTGACACATTTTCTTTTGTACACTGGAAACAATGGCTGTGACCATAATGTGCAAATTTCCACCTTAAAGGACATTTGAGGGTCTTCGTGCCCAGCTGCATTATTCACATCCAGATGTGAGAAGAACATATTGTTGTCTTGCTCGCACTGAAAGTTATTCTCAGTTGTTTTCTCCTGCTTCACCCCCCCCCCCCACACACACACACAATTCTTCTGTTGAGAGTGATTTATCTACTCTTTATTCCCCCCCCTCTCCCTCTCTCTCTCTCTCTCTCTCTCTCTCTCTCTCCCTGTCTCTCTCCTCCTCTCTCTCTCCTTCCTTCATTAATTACCCTGATTCTCTTCTCCCTCTGTCTCTGAGACTGGATCATTATTTACCGTGCCTCTACCCCATCTTCCTGTCTTTATTTATCACACAACCAATCCCTTGTATGCATGTTGCACTGTCTCCTACTGTCTGTCTCTTTTACACCATTTTCCTTGCCTTTTCTTCTCTTTTCACCTCAAGTATCCTCCCCGCGGCCCCTATTCTTTTGTCCTCACCACCCATTTTCCACTCTCCTCCCCTCCTCTATTAGATTGTTTTTTTTTTAACAACTAATTCTCCTTTCTATTCCATCCTGTCCATTTCTTTCTTTTCCACGGTGAAATGAAGTGCATGCAATCAGAACAGAGAGACAATCGACAAATTTGTGTCAGAGATGATGATGATTTTGTGACGGTCGGTTTGTATGGAAACATCATCGGACATTAATAAGAAGTGAAAAGCGGCGAGAAACCGAAGATAGAGGCAATATACATGCAAACGAAGAGAAAGACTGTACTCAAGTACAGATGAATGAGTCATTAGGAGTGGGGGAATTGTTAGCACATGATGGATGGATGGATGACAGGCAAGAAAGGAAAGAAAGATGCAGCCACTGATGGATCTGACAGAGGAACACGGTGACACAAAGGAAGGAAACACTGCATTTGTTGTTTCTTTCATCTTTCCATTCGGTTACTCGCTGTCACTGGGTTCGCAAATGCTGACTGTTCCGTTGCTGCATTGATTGCATGTCGCTCCGGATAAGGGCATTAGCTAAAAGCCTGTGACTGTAAATTATGAGGAGAGAAACGAGAAGACAGGCCAGCGTCTCTTGAACGGAAAAGCGGGGCATTATTTCAGCAAATAACACCAAATGGCCATGGAGATGGATGGAGAGTTGGAGGGACAGGCGAACGGAGGGAAAGGGCGGCCGAGTGTTGATGTGCATTAGAGACACTGCACCACATTTCTCAACATTTTGTATGTTAAATGACCCCGAAACTCATTAGTTTGGTTTGTTTTTGTGTTTTACATATACAATCTGCAGATTTAGATAATCTAACAACACAGAGAAAGATGGAATAATTTGGATTCATGGTAACATGGGACACATCAATAAAAGGTGTAACCGTTTCATTTCACATGCTTTAAGTAATTACTTACCTTCTCTAAGATGAGCTTATTTAATTTCCAATTTTATTGTTTTATATTATTTCTTTTAATGCATGGGACAGTGCTTTTATTTTGAAATGTCAGCCCAAGGCTTTGTTAACCTGTTAAAATCCAAAACCCCCTGATATGGGAGCAGCATTGAGTTTTATGCATATATCACATGAGAAAACCTCAGCTACAACACTATATAAAGTATTTTTATCCATAGTAAAACACAATGTTACTGTTACAGTATGAGTATATATCATCAATATCCATGTTATTAATACAATAAGAAAATAGTTTAATATAATATCAGTAGTAGGGCTGCAACTAACCACTATTTTCATATTTATTTGATTTTATTTGACCCGTTTGTGTGATTATTCAATTGGGTCCTTTATAATCTCCTTACAGAATATTGGTACCAGGTTTAAGTACATAACCTTTGTGGCTGCAGAGATTTCCCATATTTTTTTTATCATTTATAGCAGGAAAACTGAAAAATAAGCCTGGGTTTTAAGTGGTTAAGCATGTGAGTGAGACTTGCTAAGCAGCACCTGCAAACAGCAGGTTAAGTTCTGTCTGTTTGTCAACTATTTGCCTTTAGTTTTAGAGTTGGGGGAGAAAAGCTTCAAATAAACCAGTAAAAGAGAACCACTTGTGTCTGCCTGTGCTGTGGGGAGAGTTAAAAGAGGCGTCAATAAGAAGCATAGTCATGCCAAATATTGATAATCATTGAATCATTATCATTATGTGTAGTTTAAAATGATGCTGTAAATCCCTGTACTCTCCCATATCGTGTCCTTGCTTTAATAGCGTTCACATATATCAGCAAAATAAATATCACAGTCATTAATGTATTCTGGTAAAGAAATCATTGGCAATCTTATCTCAGCCAGAAAGACGCACAATGATAATGATTCACATGTCCTTGCAAAAAAATGTGCTGGAAACCTCTTGACATGGGAACTGCTAATTGGTCATGCAGGGGTTATGTGCGGTAAAATAAATATAAGTGGAAAGCTCATAAACATTGTCTCTCATTTGGCAGAAAAGGGTTTTATGTGCGGTAGAAATTTAAATTAGTCAAACGCATGTGTTTCAGTGTCAAAATTCACAAAATGATAAATCCACTGAATCTGATGGTATTAGCTATCGGTGTGCAAAGTTGCTGCTGTAAATACTGGTGCAACTGAGCCCTGTGTGCGGACACTGTGTTTGTGTTGGTATGCAATCGTGTGTGTGATTTGTGACCACCTGTGTTCATAGGCAGTGTGAACACAAATGCATGTGCCTGTGTAATTTGTGGACCGCAGATGTCAGCTTGTATATTTAAAACCACTGTACGTATTTAGAATAACTCGAGGTGTGACTGTGTGTTTCTGTGCATAAATGGAGCCATTTGAGGAGCTTATATAAATGGTTGTGATGATGAAGTGTGTGGATCTTCAGAGACAGTGCTACTCTGAATAATGCCTAAGGATGCATTTAGACATTCTCACTGCCACTGCAATCTATCAACATAATGGATCGCTTAAATGTGTGTGCGTCTGCATGTGTGTAGCAGGGGTGTGTGTCTGTCTGTGCATGAGGGATTCAGTGTGTATGTGGCTGTTGCCAACTGCACGATTATCTCTTTACCAAATAAATATAGAACCATGTTAACCTCCACAAATTATGTTACATTTTTAACCATTTATTTAATATATTATTATTGTATTCATACTCCGCTATTGTGAAATATATGTTACTGTTCAAAAGTTTGGGGTCACTTAGAAATTTCCTAATTTTTACTATAGCCTTCTGACATTTACGATGTCAGAAGGCTAATGGATGATTAGAAAACCTTTGTGCAATCATGTTAGCACAGCTGAAAACAGTTTAACTGGTTAGAGAAGCTAGAAAACTGACCTTACTTTGACGAAAGCAAAGTTTAAAGGAAAACAAATATTATTTCAAATGCAAATCATTATTTCTAACCTTGTCAATGTCTTGACTATATTTTCTATTTAAATAAAAATGTGACTTTTCATGGAAAACACCAAATTGTCTTTGAGTGACCCCAAACTTTTGAACGGTGGTGTATGTTGGTTATGCAGAATTTGTCAGTTACCGTTTGCAAAGACAGCATTCAGAGTTGGCCGTGCTCCCCTTAGTTCTGCACAGGCAGATGAAAGTGAAAGTGAAACTTAAAAAGAGAGAAATAAAACAATCCTTTTTAATTCAGAAACAATACCTTATTATTATTTTTTGCTCTGCGGCACCAGACACCCTGCACTCTCATTGGCTAGGGGCTAAACACACACATGCACTGCCCAATGGTTGACGCCTATCAACGTCTGGAATCAGAGAAACAAGAAGAATATCTGAAAACACAGGTAGAGGTCATGGTCTCTGCAGATAAACACAGCATCACACTTCTAGTCATAAGTGAGGTGGTTTTGGACCATAAAATTGAAATTGCCTGTAAATAGACGATGAAATATTAAACTGCGAAAATGGCAAAATAGGACCCCTTTAATTAAGTGAATTCTTGCTCATGCTCATTGCGATCAATAATTGATTGACTCGTATTAAAAAGGGTGACAGACGCTGACACACAAAGCTGGATATTGTTCCCTTTGTTATGGTCCCTTGACCTATCTGTCAGGATATAGAGAAGTGTGTGTGTGTGTGTGTGTGTGTGTGTGTGTGTGTGTGTGTCAGTAATTATACTGTCTGCCTCTGTTGGTCCAAAGAACTTAAATGAGCACCCCAGGGTTGTTACATTTTTTTTTAACAGTTGCAGTTTTGCTGAATTCCAGGCGGCCATGGGTTTGCATTCATAATTCAGCATGCATATACTGCACATTATGTATAGACTATGTAAAATCAACTGGACAAAACGGAACTTGCTTAAATTGTGTAATCCATCACCGTTAATTTCAGGTTCACTTAATTTTTGTTAACATAACATTATTGCTGCAGGGAATTTGCTGCGAAAATTGTTTTAAATTACTGTGATTAAACAGGACATTTTTTTTTCCTGGAAAAAAAAAATGTGAGGAGGCACAACAATTGATAAGAGATAAACTTGCTTTGCAGCTCACCAAATCGGGATATTGTGCTAAACCTGGAACTACTGTACAGAGGATTAGCTGTTTGAACCCGACAGATAACAAACAGCCATATGTTTTACAGTATGCCAACATGGACATTTTAATCACCTCTACCATCCCCGTGAACTATACTACTACTACTCCCCACTCTCCTCTCACTCCCCTCCTCTCATCCATCCTTTGAGTGCCTCCCTTTACTTCTTGCACTTTTTCACCTCACTCCTTTTCATCCCCCTCCCCTTTCGCCCTGCACTTCTCCTATCCCACTCTATATCCTTTTTACTTTCCTCGCCTCTCACCCCTTTCTCCCTTCTTGTCTCTCTCTTCTCCTCTCTCTCTCTCTCTCTCTTTCTCTCTCCACATGACCTAGTTTCCAGCAGCAGCCAACGCAGACATCTGGGCTTTGGCTCACGTGCCAGGGAAGGCATGACACCCCTGCTGGAGAGGCGGATAGAGTGATGCAGAGAAGTAGAACAGAGATAGAAGGGGAACATAGAGAAAAAAGATGAATAAGGCAATGAGAGTGTCTGATGGGGTGATTATGGGAAAACGGGATATGAAGTTAGGGGAATAGAAAATCAGATTCCTGGTGGCGGAGATGAATAAAAGAGAGAAAGAGAGAGAGAGAGAGAGAGAGAGAGAGCATGTGTTTGGATGCTTTGAGGTTGCTAAGAGTGGATTCGAGGGAGTGAGGGAAAGGAGGAGTGAAAGTTGACACACACATGCACATAAACTCAGCCATTGCACTGTGCGAGGCAGGCAGGCAGCTGGCGTATAATGGTTATTAGCTATTAGAGTTAGCATGGCTTAGCAGGGTCACAGTGGCAAAGCAGGCTAAGTCGCTGTGTAATCTCTGTGTTAACCAGAGATCATGTCATGTATATGCAGATCAACTGCACACCGCATCCGAGACAGCCACACACACACACACACACACACACACACACACACACACACACACACACACACACACACACACACACACACACACACACACACACACACACACACACACACATATCATCCCATCACCATCACCTTCATCTGTGTTGCTGTGTTTCCACCTTCTGTTTTGTCGCTATAGGAGAGATATCAAACAGCTCGGACATGATCTGAACTAAGTAGAATTTAGAGGTATTTCTCCCCGTGTGAGTGTATGTAAAAAAACACAAAAACAAAAAAACAACAAGTCCTATTTGTCAACCCTATTGTGCAGCGTTATCTAACACGAGACAGTGCTAGAAGCAGCGGATGCGGACCTGCACTGGCAGATGGTTTATTATTTGGTTGGAGACAGATTAGGGGTAGTAAATAGAATCCTGCATTCCTGGCGTAATTCGGATGACATAAAGACAAATTATCGCCGTTCTCGGCAAAACCCGATTTAACGTTTGCCGTTCCCCCCTCAATTCTCTCCCTCGCTTCCCGTGTCTATCTCCTTCCCGCCTACCCCGCTCGTTGCTCAAGCCACATCCTGTTTGTCTATATATTTTTTTCATTTACCGCTTAAGTTCTTTGACCCCAAGCACCTCGGTGCCCCCTTTAACCCCGCGACTCTTATGTTTTATCCCTTTATCCGCTTCATATTTTCCCTCCATCTCCTTCCCTTAATCTCCTGTCAGTAGCCATTCCTCGCTTATTCCATCCTTGTCTCAATCGCTCGCTTCCGTGAGGTTCTTTCCGCTGTTTGAACACGGCTGACCTTTACAAAAATGGAGTCCAATTTTGCTTAATTCCCACAACTCATCAAGCTGTCAAACCTGAATGCAATAATATGGGCGGAGAACCGTCTGTGTTGTTCTTGTTTGTCAGATCTGACAAACTGGTGTTATACTAATTGCAAATAATGTCTTTGTTAGAAGCAGATTGTTTTATTTTCATGTAAAGCATTATTTAAATAAGGAGTATTGAGATACAGCATTAACTGCTTTAACTCGCTTTGGATTTTGATGGGTAACACACTACTGTACAGTATTAAAAGTTGGATTTTAATGCAGATTTTGCAAGCTAGCCTAAGGGAACTTTCATTTGGTACAGAACAGCCAGAACAGCTTCCAATGTATTCACTAAGGTTTTTTTTTCTTCTGTTTTTTGCATCAAGCAACTATCAATTTTTCAGTAGGATGATGTGCCATGACAACCTAGGGATCGTAACAGATTGTTGCATGTTTCATGTCTATATTGTTTATGCATTCTCATCTTGTTATTGTGGTAGTGCTGCAGCATATACAAGTGCCAACTGTGTGTGCATCAATGCAACAGTCTGATGGAAAAAAAATACACAGCAAAATATGCAAATTCGCTGATCTCTAATGTAAAAGCAATCATCCAAAGAGTCATCTTTCTTCTCTCCTTATTAGAAAGAAGAGCAATGTGTGAAACATTTGCATTACAGCTTCTCAATTGTAGCCCGACTTGACCGATACTTTTGGGGTTGTATTGTCAAACAGGGTGGTGGTGGCATGTCATATAAGCTGTCGCTAATAAATCCTGACTCCTGCAGTAACGTGATGACAGGCCAAAATTAAACACCGCTGTTGTCTGGTGGCCGGTGTCCTCTGGTGCACTCAGCCAAAAGATCCTTTAGAAACTCATGTCACATCAATTTCAGGATTGGGATCAGTTAAACTGTCATTCAGCTCATATATTTACTCTACTCCTAGAAACGCGATACTTTCGAAACAGGACCTTTGAGATCACGGTTGTTTTTAATTCAGTGGAAGTGGAGGTCCAACCATCTTCCTGATCAACAGAGGTTTTTTTTTTTATCTGCTTGAACCCTCATCCAAACAACATTTTTAAAGCTGCAGCAGAACTTTTACATATAAATTAATGCCCGATCCGTCCCAGTCCTTGCCAACCTAGATCAAACAACTCTGATTAAACCTATCACCATCACGTAAATCTCTTTATTTCACAGCAGACTGAGTTTTTTTAATTGTCTGTCTGTGGGGATGTCCCCTTTTGGCCGGATGAATGTATACTGTGTCGGCTCTGTGGACAGAGAAGGCACCAGCCACTTGAATGTGGATGAAATAACTTAATCCTATGGCTCTTTTGAGACACTTCAAGCGTTATCAGACCAAGTGAATCAAATTCTGATTATTTCTGGGGGTTGTATGATGCCCATATTAATATGATGTAAGCACATGTAGATGGTGTTTGTATAATGACTCTCACCATCAGAAGATGGCGCCAAACTCCCACACTGCAGCTTTAATCGACATTCAGTTAGTTTAGTTAAGTATCATATCGGTATTGCCAGATTTTACATAGTATTAAAGGTCTCACCTGTTTTTATTCCTTTGAATTGTGTCTCGATGCTACGGATGTTTTGGGTAAAGCCCCTTTGGATTACAAATAAACTTGCCTTGACTTAAATGTTGAGCGTGGAAGTTCATTCTTGACCCTGAGAACACACCGGCGGTATCACCAAAGTCAGTAATTCCACACATTGGGGCTTTAAGCTAACACATTCAGTCTGTCACGGTCAACTGAAAGACAGTAACAGCCGAGTGTACAAAGTAGGCTGGAGGGGGGAGAAAGTCAGCCTTGTAGAATGTAATACATTTATAACTATGACACAGACGCACACACACCCACCTAACACACACACACATATACCTGTATGGAGCCAGCTAGTCAAATAGAGCACTTAATAGTATGAGACGTATTTTATGTTTTTTTGTTATCAACAATAACTTGGTATATTCAGAGATATGGGACTTAAAGGACAGCTCACTTCGGAGGGCAATCAATGCCACAGAGCTTTCATACTAAAACTTATTCATTATCTGCACATACAAAAAAGATTATACAACAATAGTTTCACATTTGATAAGAGTGGACTTAATATTGATATTAGGATTGAACTGTTCCCAGGAGTAAGAGTGTGGTTTGGACAGATAAATGCTTCTGTATATTACTTCTGTACTATGCTACAGCCAATCATTTTTGGTGAGAATTCATGATTCAGTTGGGGCTATTGTGTTTTGAGCAAATTAAACTAAGTTCCATTCACTTCTATTGTTGCTGTACCTAAGATATAACCTCATAACCTAGACAAACGCTACGGTGGCCCGACAGGGGCAAACAGCAAAATGCTCCAGACACAGAAATAATGCAAAACTAAAAATATAGAAACACACACAAAAAAAAAAAAAATGCTGCAGGAGAAAAATGCTGCAGTTACAGAAATGAAGCAGAACCAATGAGGAGAGTGAAAGGGTACATTTTCCTTTATGTACTTGGCCGTCATCTTTTATGACATCATAGAAGACGAGCGCAGTTAAATAGCTAATGTTGGCATGTTTTAATTAAATCTAACTGTAGTTTTCACAACATTGTCTCCTCATATCGGATACTTTATGTTAGTTGATCAGAGAGATGACAAGCTGAGTGCAGCCTGAGTTCACACTGGGGAATGTCAAGGAAAGAAAAAAAGGGAACAAATGTGAAGAAAAGGGAGTGAATCTGGGGTTTTATGTGTTTTTCCAATATTTGCATCATTTTTCTTTTGCAGCATTTTTTTTTTGCACTTGTTTTATGTGTTTGTGTGTTTTTGGTTTTGCTGTTTGTGGCACATTTGCCCCTGTCGGCCACCGTAAAATGCAACCAAAACTGAGCGCCCCAGGGGTAAGTAGGCACATAGACTTTGCGATATGTTCCTAACAGCATACAGGATTTGTCCTAATGTGGCATAACCTACACATCCGGCACTCCGAGCACCGCTTGACCTATGTCTGGAGTCTCATGCAGGACAAGCAGAGCCAGGAAGAGCTGACCTGAGATAAATCACTCAATAATCACCGCTTGGCTAAATGGCCGCTACAACACGGAACAGAAGAGAACATTAAGTTTGAATCAACAAAAGAGAAATGATTGCAGTGAAAGATAAAAAAAAGAAATATAGCGGCTAGGGAGAGGGAAAGCGAGAGCGGCTGAAAAGGTCAGTCAGGTTAAACGGTATGTAACACTGGCTCAAATGATGTAGGGAGAAGCTTTATCAGACACTCATACCGTTGGGGCCAAGGAGGTAACAAAGTCCAAATTGTGTTCAGTTATATCTTTTAGTTTAGTTTTTTTTGGAAAATGGTAGAAAAAAGGAAGGTAAGACTTACGGTTTGACTGACTCAGCATCGTCTATTTTAGTCAATGCATACTGTGTGTTGAATGCATCAAGGTGCCCTTCATAGAATAATCATTTTGTGCCATGGTTGTGTGTGATTATCCCCTGCCACCATCTGTTCCCCAAAGGCTGATAATCATCTGTTTCTCCATTAATTGTCAGTCACTCCTTTACCTGTTGACACCTCTCCTCTCGCCATCTGAGCAACAACATCACGCTGAATTAATGTCAGATTTATTCCGCCATCTAATTGATTCAGCGGCAGTCACTATTACCTTTCACTCCTGTTGTGACATCACAAGCAGAGACGTTTCTAAACGACTCATGTTCAGATCAATAGAATGAGTCTGAAAATATGTTTTGTTTTGTTTTTTTTCATAATAGGGCCTCTTTGACATATCTGGTGACACAAAGTCTCTCAGAATGCACAGAAGTCAAACAAGACAAGTATAATTGTTAAGTCAAAAGAAACATTCCAGACATTCTGGGAAATGTAACTGTAAAAATATCCATAGTGAGGTGGCAGAGAAGATCATGGCATGGTGCAGATGCTGATTTATTTTTTTCCCCCTGTGCTCATGCAGTATGAAGAACAAGGACATGCATCTCACCTTGAACATTTTGAATGGCTGCAAAGTTATGTGCACCGGACCAATGTCAGTTCGCACAGCTGGAACATACTGTGGCATATGGTTTATCGTCACCTTGCTTTGGTTAAAACCTTAAGAAAAGTGACATTTTAGGCTTTTGCCTTCCACTGTGATTTACCTGGACAAACTGTAAAAATGTATATCTGTACCTATCCGTCAATTAATATCCCAAAATATTGGTCAAAATAACATGTGTCATTTGCACGTTCGAATATATCACACCCCCCTTCACTCCTATGCCTTCCCTCTGTACTTTTCCCCCCTAACCCCCCCCACACTTTCTTTTCTCCTGAAAAATTATATTTGGTTCTAGTAAAATATTCATGTCTCAGTCATAGCGCTGGAACCATGAATCATACATCTGAAAAACTGGGAGAGCGAGACAAGGGAATGGGAAGGGGAGTCGAGGGAAGGGAATGAAATGGATACAAATGTAATGACGGTAGGTGCAGAGACGGGAAGACTGTCAGAAGGAGGAGGGAAGAGAAGAGGACATGGGAAGAGGCGTACAGTGCGTGCCTGAGGTGTAAAGGGAAGAGGTAGAGAGACTGGCAGATGGGTGAACAGAAAAGGAAAGCGAGGTTACAGAGGGAAGGGGGGAGGAGGAGAGCGGTAGACATGTAAACAAGATGGGAGGAAGACGAGTAGTTAAGGGACCCTATTATGAAAAAAACAACACTTCTTCAGTGATTTTGTGTAAATATTTTGGCATACACAAGGCATTTAGAATTAGAAATTTGGGTATGAGAAGGCAGACTGCTTTGCTGCAACAGGTCTAAATAGGTGAATTTGGACCATAAGAGTATACCCATTTTTAAAAAACTAGTGTAGTGCCCATAAGAAATATGTCTATGTATTTTTATAGAAAAGTGGAAGATTTTTCATGTTTGGTGGACTGCAGATAGTGTATAGAGGGTGGTTCTCCTGTGAAAGAAGAAAATATGGCAGCATTGGTGAATTTTTCTTATGAAGTTTGTTGTTTTTGCATTGGCTACAACCCACAGTAGCCTCTGTTTGAGGAACAAAGTTGCAGCTAAACCGGCTAAGGCTTTGCATGTGGCTGTTGACGGATGTTACAATACTTATAACAATACTTATTGCAATACTGTTATGTTGGCTGCATGAACGGTGCAGTAAGAAACGGGACAATGGAGCTTTGAATTGTAGTGAAAGTGCTGGGAAACAACATGAGGAGGAGGGGCGTGATACAGAGCTTTACACTGTAACTATAGTGCTCCTGCAGGATAGCACTGTGATACGTAAGTCTATGGGATTTTAAATTGGAATGACGATAATGATGTTTTGAATGTCTATCCAAAAAAATTAATAAAATCCACAAAAAGGATGCACACCATTGTGCCATGCGCAAGCTATACCAAAAAGTTGATCTGAACAGTCAGAGAGATATGCGAGCCACAGACAAACAGCTTGTTAGACAGACAGACAGATAGACAGACAGACAGGAGCATTTTTGGTGGTGATGGAAGCAAAAACAAAGGGAGAACCTGCCAATTTGATATTTCAGATTTGTTTAGGCCTGATATGACCTTTAATTGTAGCCACTGGAGTTGTCAATAAAACACACACACACACTAGAGTTTATGACATAGAAAGTAATGAGATGAAGATTTTCAGGGGAGGAAACAGTGGGTCTCCCACAGTAACATTATTCGCCTAATTAAACATGAAAGGATGTCATTTGGCAAAACGTCTCATGTCACTCCTACTCGTAGTGCTCTTATCCCAAACGCAAAAAAAAAGACAAGACAGGAAGACAGGGGGGGAAAAAACACCCAAAAGACTCCATACAGCAACAGCCACTCACACACATGTGGGAGCATGTATCGCTTAGGCAGACACGCCGAAAACGAGCAGCGGGGAAAAAAAAAAAAACACGTGAGCAGGCGTTTTTCAGTTTCCAAAGAAAATTTGCTGCTGATAAAAAATTCAACGCAGGAGCAAAGCGTTTGGCTAAGTGACAGGGGAGCCGAGGTTCGGGAGGAGCGAGTATCCCTCAAGTGTTACAAAAGACCTGCGTAAGCTCTTCTGTGACGGAGGAGGAAGCCGGGGGAAGAGAAGAGAGAGGAGAGAGGGAGAGTAGAGAGAGAGAGAGAGAGAGAGGGAGGGGGGGGCCAGGTGAAATAGGGTCAGCGCTCATCTTCCGCTGAACCTTATGAGGGTTGATTATCTCCAACCCTCACACGCACAGGGCCCTGAAGAATGTACGTCTGCGCTTCCTTCCCTCCCTCTCCGCTCTCCCTTCCCTCCCTCTCCCTCTTCTCTCTCTCTCTCTCCCTCTGTGGTGTTATTAATCCTGACATACTGTAGCTGCCGGCTATATGCTTACCCCTGTCCTCTTTCCAACTCTTAAGTTAAAGGCAGATCACAGACACCGCTAACAAACACACGCATACATAACCAACATTAAACATGTCTGTCCCGAGAGCGGCGTTGGAGGCGAAAACCGTCGTCTGATGGAGGATTGTTTCACATAACGGTGTTTACTGTGAACATGTATAGCAGCCCGTCTGCTTTGCTTTAGCCCTTGGGTGTTTAGCGTTTGAGTGTGTGTGTCTGTTGGAATAAATAAACAGCGTGCGTTACACAGTGGTGGACTACAGACTGTTTGAGGGGCATGAAAAGGGGCATCAGCTGTACGTGGCGGGGCACCTTCACGTTTTATCATAGGATCATAGGAAGAGCACCCAGGAGGATAATTATCATGTTTTGTCTACTGGTAGGGCACCCTAGACGGCACCTTATCTCATTTTATCGACTAAAATAGCACCTTAGGGGGCCACTTTATTCCGTTTAGCTCACTGGAGAAGCACCCCAAAGGCCACTTTGTCAGTGTCCTGCCCTTTGGGCCTCACTAGAGGGCACTGTCATGTTTTATCTGCGGTCTTGCAGCGTTCGTCCCGGCCGTGAAACTAAAGAGGTGAATTTGGGGGGTGGGGGGGAGGAAAAAAAAAGAAGAAGAAATATCTTAAGGCTGTAATGTATTAGCTTCTGACAGGTGAAAGATGTTCTGGCATGATTTTGTCTGACTAAGATGGGTAAAGATGAATTCCCTTTCCTCTGGCAGCCAATTTAATGTCTTAAGTAAAATCAAAAGGGAGTGCACCAATTCAGTGCGTCTCCACGCATGGGCCAAGAAACAATTGTGCCACTTTATTGGATTGCAATGAGCGATGTCTTGTTTTTTTTTCTTTTTTTTTTTTTTGTTTGTTGGTCTGTTTTTTTTTTTTTCCCCACTTTGGTGTTTCCTGTCCACGGCTCCAGTCTGATCACTTGATTACCAGGCACCTGTGCTGGCCTGGGGGGGGGGGCTGAGCATTTTGTTTCCGCTTTCACTTTCTCCTCCATCCTGCCCCAGAGGCCCTTTGTGATGCCCGGTATTCATTTATTTCAATAAACCCTCCCGCGCAGCGCAACTCCTATTGTAACGGCGGGTCCATTGTTATGTTCTGGCGCTCGAGCCGGTTGCCAGATCGCATAATGAAAGCTTCTCTCTCACAAAATGTATTGCAAGTTGGAATAAAATGCTAAATCAGTCCTTTTTTGTCAACAACGTCTGTATATCTCCCCTGGACTTTATCCTCCCCAGAATCGGGCAAGTCACTTCAAATCTGGAATGCATTATTTATTACTTGTTACTGTCATTTCAAAGCAATTTGTTACATTACGGTATAATGCAAGGCATTACACTACTATTGCATTAGGTTTAAGCTACTTTCAACAAAATAAGAAATATGGATGTGGAGGACCTTAAAGCTGAAAAATCTCAGAGCGTGAGAACGTTAATTTTAGCCGCTTTGTGGCACCTCTGTAAATGTTTAGCTAAATTAGTGTTGCTATTTCAGGAAGTAGGCAGTTCTTTAGGTTTAGTGTGTGAAGCGCATTTGACTGTAATGTTTTTCAAACAAACATAAACAAATATGCCCATCCTGAGAATGTGCCATCCGACATTCTGGTTCACTGCTGCTAATCTCACTGTAATTTTAGGGAATTTGCATGAAAAAATACAAAAAAAATACTAATTCAGTCAGTCATTTTCTATACCTGCTTATTCCTCATTTGGGTCACAGGCATCTGCTGGAGCCAATCCCAGCGCGTTACGGCGAGAGGCAGGGATACACCCCAGATGGTCGCCAGCCAATCGTATGGCACATAAACACCATTCACTCACACACTCACACCTACAGGCAATTTAGAGTCTCCAATTAACCTCAGCATGTTTTTGGACTGTGGGAGGAAGCCGGAGTACCCGGTGAAAACCCACGCAGACACGGGGAGAACATGCAAACTCCACACAGAAAGGTCCCAGACCCAGGACCAAGGAGGTCTTGAACCTGCGACCTTCTTGCTGTGAGGCAACAGCCCTAACCCCTGCTCCACCGTGTCACCCAATACTAATTCAATCCAGGTAAAAAATGCATTGTAACACGTGTTACTGACATTTGTACCGAGTAAAATATTACCTGTTATTTCTTACATTACTGCATTGCAGCAAAAAGCAATACATTACAGAAAAACATCACATTACTCCCAAATCTGATCTTCTCTAACATGGTCAAAGATGATTAAGATGAAAAGTTATTACCATAGTGTTGTTGCCTGGATAAACAAACACATTTTTTGGCTAAATAAAAACCAGCGTTTAGAATTTGTGAAGACTGCATTAGAGAAAGTCTGCCCTTCACTGAGTTTCTTGGACAGCTCCCACATCCCTCTCTGTCCTGGGGTTCAGCACCTTGGACAGCGATTGTCACGCAGTTCAGCGCACAGTGTCATGAAATCCTTTTTAAATGTAATATCATCCGGGCCGATATTGATGGTCTGCTCTGCTCTGCTTACGCAGCTCAAAACTTTTGCTGCTCAGTTGCGGTGACAGAAATGAGAAGGAGTTGGCAGGACTGTCCCAGCTGGGACAGCCAATCCGCTGCAAATCATCCCGTTCCCTTCCTTCAACGTACCACTCTAAAACGCAGAGAGAGGGGCCCCCTTTTTTTTTCCTGCGTGTCTGAAAGTCATCACCAGAGCTCACTTATGGGAGAAACAGGAGGTGGGAGGGTGTGTTAGTGTAGAGAGAATGGAACAGAATCCAGCTGAAAAGGCTGAGACTTCAGAAAAAGGTCGTCCCATGTGGTTCCACACATTCACTCAGTTGAAAAATCTTCATGCAGATCCTGAAAATCTGACTAAAACGAGACAAGCTGCACTAAATCTTTTTTTTTTTTTTGACAATAACTATTTTAAAGGTCCCATATCATGAAAAACCTCTTTTTCATTGTCTATACATTCATATTCTCTGACATCCTTCACAGTGTGAATTAATTCCCTCAGACGAGACGAGACTAAACATCTTCCATCAACTGTTTTTTTTCATGATGAAAATTAGATGAAATCAATGTATTCACCCACTGATTGTGACGAAATTAACACATTTTTTGTTAACGAAGAAAGACGAGACAACATCTGCTTTAATAAAAGGAAAACTGAAACTAAATGAAACGTCTCTTTCTGTTTTCGTCACAGATTTTTAAAAATTGCAATCAAATCGAATCAACTGCCTTCATTGGATGTGCGTCACTTGTATTTCTCCTCCAGCACTTCTGCCAGGGGTGTGTGTGCTTGTGTCTCTGAGTGAGGAGCATCCACCGGTGCTGTCGGCACTAAATGCGGCGATGTCTTTTACTTCTTTAGAAGATGCTTACTCTCTGCTTAATGTTTCAACCTGCTGGGTTACACACTTTATTAAACTTTTAGCGTGCAGGCTACATTCAGCATCAGAAAATATGTAAATGGCTCAGTCATTGTTTCCTTCAGTTTAAAAGTCCACTTTTTCTCTAACACAGGAGACAAACAGGACTTTTGTTGCATCTAAGCAGAACCTCCACTGTTTGCTCTCTTGTACTATTTTAGCCGAGCGGTGCTAACGTTAGCCTACGGCACAGCTGGTCAATGCTGTTGATTAGCCGATAAGAAGTGTATCACAACAGAGAGGGCGTCTCGGTAGGAAGGGGAGGGCGGAGAAAGGGCTTTTCAGAGTGAGTGTGTGAGAAGGCAGACTGTATTGCTGCTACAGGCCTAACTAGGTGCTTTCAGTCGATTAACAAACGTTTTAGCCACAATTTAGTGTCAGAATAGAGGATCCATGTTCCAAACATCTGGAATAACAGCGGGGGATGTATGAAGGAAAAAAAACAAAAACATACGGCAGTTCATTTGGAGAGGATGAGCATGAAGAGTGTAACATACTGAGCCTATTTCTCAGTCAAAGGAAAGCACAGTGATTTATTGGCCAGTAGCTTCTGGCACACTGTCTGTGCATTTTCCACTCCAATTTCTTTCTGCTTCTCCAATCTATATAAGCAGCTGAAGTATGAACATTTGACCTGAGCCGGACCAGTTTCCTGATTCTAAATGAATTATAGATGCTGAGATTTCACATTGATTTAGGAACTTGCAGATGGGACAGTGGTCCTGGGTCATAAAGCTGTAATGAGGGGGATGTTTTAGACCTTTCTCTCACTTACACTATTGTCTGCTCACAAGCTTAGCGCACTGCAGGCGGGTTGAACAATCTGAACTGCAATGGTACAGATCATCATCAGACTATGATAAAACCTCAATTGTGGAGTTTTAAAGAAAGGGCACGAGCAAGAAGAGAGAAATAAATGATAAAGACAAAGTTAAGAATGATCACTGGGTTAGGAAAACATCTGCTCTTCATGTTTCATTCTTGGAACAGCCTTTCTTAGATGGTAGCTGTGTTCCTGTCTTATTCTCAGGCTGTAGAAAGAAAACATGGACTCGGCAAGTTGACAAGTCTGACAGGTCCGTCTGCCTTAGCGCCAAAATAGGTAATTTGCCTCCTAGGGGGAGATGGGCTGTGAAACAAGGTGTCCGTTTGAAAGTCACATACTTGTGAACCATCTAGGGTAACTTCCTATGTTAGAGGAGATGTTTTTTAGTCACACCAGAAAAGCAGAAGAGCTTGTCGTTTTAATAGAACTTAGTTTCAGGGCCAGGCATTTTTAAGATTAAGTGCCAGACATAGAAAAGCAGGAAGGGAGATTTTTCTCGACTGCTTTCAAAATCAATCACCTTGATCTCTTATTGTTTCTCGTGATAGAACACGTCATCTCACGCATTTGCACGTAGGTGTAACCGTGGATACCGTTGCATCTGACCATCACAGCTATTTCAGTTTGTGCAAATGAGCCATCTCTCCCTAGTTTGTGTGGTTTCTCCTTCTGAACACAAGCAACTTATATCAAGATTTCTCGAACGTTGTGATACTTTATTGACATCATGATTATATTTTTCTTGTTACAATATCCAATCTCGGGTTACGATTTCACCAATCCATCTACGGAAGGCATTTTGTGGAGGTGGCATATGTGGCAATGTTTGATTTATTTCCAAAAGACTGACCTTAATCTTATAATGTCAATTTTATTCTTGACATTTCAAATTCATATATATATGTATATATATATATATATATACATACACAGGCACCCATCACTGCTGCATAACTAACCCAAGAAGCAATAGAAGAAAAATACTTTTGAGAACATAACTTTGTCTCTCCCAAGATTGTTTTCCAATGAGGAACTATTTTTGAGAGGCAGTGTATCTGTTGGGACTGTTGTATTGGCTTCATGATTCAGCAGCCCTGTTTTCTTTGTCCTATTGTAGTGCTACGGCATCACTCACCTGCAAGTAATACTAAGCCAACACTGGCCAGCTGACACTGAAGACTGATTAAGTATTACCCAACCATGTGGGCCAAGTATGTAATTAGCCAAGAATTTCTCTTTCCATGTCAGCCCACCTCTGTCTCTGTCCTAGTTTCCTTCTTTACTCCTGTCACATTACCTACATTTTTAACTTTTTCAATAATTAAACAGTCTGAAAAGTCCCTCATACCGCATGTGCCACCGATCTTTCTCTCTATATATATATATTATCCTTTCTTTTATCTTCCTTTTCCAAACATGTCCGTTGTCTGTCTCTGCGCTACTCTTCTATTTTCATTAGCTCGTCTGCCAGAGGAACATCTGTCCCTCCTCTTCTCCTGTGTCTCGCTCTCACGGTTTCACGGTTCACATTTAATCTGAAGGATTGCAATTACAGCAACTCCAGTGATGTAATAAGCGATAAGTAGCGGTTTTGCTGTAGGCTGTTCCTTATAATGCACACTTGTAGACACTATACGATAAGATGATGAAAAGTAATTGTAGCTGTAGATTAAATGTTTTTTTTCCTCCCCTCAGAGGAAGCAATTTACTCTCATTCATTCTTTTACAGTACATAAAACACAACCTCCACAGGGCCACAACATCTGTACTACTTCATGTTATTTTGTTGTGTTTAAGTTGAGATAAGTTGGTTTTACATCATACGTTTTAACTTGTTGTCTGATTCCAAAGACACTGATGTCTAAACAAGACTTGGTATGGTCTTGACAGTATGGACAAGACAGTATGGTCCCATTATCTTCTATTGTAGATCAAACATGATACCTATGCATAACTTTCATATATACACTACTGTTCAAAAATTTGGGGTCACTTAGAAAGTTTTAATTAATTAATTAAGTTCTAATTTTTTAAAGGGAAGCACTGTTTTTTTCAATGAAGATAACTTTAAACTAATCAGAAATACACGCTATACATTGCTAATATGGTAAATGACTATTCTAGCTGCAAATGTGTTTGCAAATTTTGGTGCAAAATCTACATAGGTGTATGGAGGCCCATTTCCAGCAACTATCACTCCAGTGTGACTCCAGTATCACTCCATTTTACAACTCATGGGGGTAAATAAAAGTGTGACTTTTCATGGAAAACACAAAATTGTCTGCGTGACCCCAAACTTTTGAATGGTAGTGTATAAGAAATGTGTGTCCAATGTGAGAATGAATGTGTGCCCAGGCCCTGTTTACTGTCAAGTTCCAGGAGCTTCAGTTTGAGCAGTGCAGCCTCAAGGCTTCTATCGCTGCCTTTTCTCAGTATTACAACTGTGATCACTGTGGATATAATGTCAATAGATTGCATGAAAACGGAGGGGGAAAAAAAAGAAACTGGAAAGGAGGAAGGAAGTGTGTGTGATGTGATGGGGAGTGATAGCTCTGTAACACCAGTCTGTGGAGACATGAGGAGAGAAAATGGCTGCAGTGTATGTTATTTTCAATCACTCAACTCTTGCACGAAAACAAAAACACACATCCAGAGCGACACTTTCCCTCTCACGTCACAGACTATAGGTCGTGCTTATTTATTTCTCTGAAAGTCCTTTTTTTTCCCCTACCTCTCATCAGCCAACATTTTCCAATTTTCCCACGAAAGCGGCGCGGAGACGCTCAGGGATCGGATGGCGCAAAACTGCCGGAGGGAATTTGTAATGCAACTCACTTCACCGGCGGGATTGGCAGAGATTGCTCAAATCTGATTTTCCCA